>MU779078.1:118133-136182 GCA_026770625.1 Nicotiana glauca | reverse complement strand
GTATATATATATATATATATATATATATATATATATATATATATATATATATATATATATATATATATACATATAAAACACATTATAAGAGAATCAATATCTAACAACATCGCAAGTAGTGTGACTATCATATCCAATTGTATCCTAGAATGTTTGGCTAAAGTGAACAATGCTCATAAGTGTATAAAGTAGTGAATAAATAAATAAAAAAATGCTCATTTCTACAAATTAAATACATCGGAAAGTTTGTTAAAACTCAATATTCAAAAGGAACAAAATCCATCTTTAAAACTAAAAACTCATATAATTTCAAACTAAAAGAAGCTTTTTTTTTTGCACAATTACTGAATTCAAGATACCCAATATAATATCGAGCATGCAATCACAATAACAACACCAAAAGGTCTAGAATTTCAAAAACCAAAAATTCAGCTTACCTAGAGAAAGAGATAGCTGAGATAGGACCGTCAAGATCGAGAATCGACAAAATATAGGAATAAAACTTCAAAACTTCGGACGGTTTTGAACAGCTTACCCTCGTAATGATTTTCAAACTTCAAACTTTCCTCCTTCCTTCTTTAGCTTTAAATGACTGTCGGTTCCTCTAGATTTGCAAATGGGTCAGAAAAATTTGAGAGATGGAGTCACAATTTGTAATTAGGGCTTTTGAATCTTGTCACGACCAAATCCCGAACCTGGTCGTGATGGCGCCTCTCGTGAAGACAAGGCCAGCCAGTCAACCCAATTCATTCCTTTAAAGTAATTATTTAACACAATTATAGTACATCATGGTTTATTAATACAAAATAGCAGAAGTATAGACAAAAAAATACAGAAATCCAACCCAACTCAAGCCGACATCGGGGTGTCACTAGTCATGAGCATCTATTAGAGTATAAATACAACTACAAGATCTGAAATATACAAAATAGAACTGATAAACAAAAGGGAGAAAAGCGGTGCTGATAACCCTTCCTCCAATCAACCAAAACCCACTACCGGGTCTATAAATACCTGCATCTGCACACAAGGTGCAGGGAGTAAAGTGAGTACTCCAACTCAGTGAGTAATAAGGGTAAATAACAACTGAGTAGTAAAAATTTACGTAAAACAAGCCATCATGCTATATAGGAGCAGTATAAAACCTTTGAGAAAAACAGTGAAACCGTGAAATCCTTAGAAATATCTTGGCTCAGTTTAAAACCTCTTTTGAAAATGTCTTTTTCCAACAGTTAAGAAAATGAATGCAAAACAAGTAGTGCAAACAAGCACAGAAGTCAGCCCCTCGGGCACAACACTCCGTTAATAGATAACGCCAGGGTATCAGGTAATTATTGCAAGAAATAGCATAAAAGATAATGAAATAAGAGTGCAGAAATATTATGACAGATAATACAAATAAGAACAAATGCATGAGTGCATTGCAATGCATATGACGGTACACTCTGGTACCCACTGCAGCGCGCAGCCCGAGCCATCCATTTATTTATCGTCAACGGCGCTCACTAGGGGTGTGCACAGACTCCGGAGGGGCTCCTACAGCCCAAGCGCAATATCAAGCCATCTCGTGGCATCAACCAGGCTCTCGGCCTCAATATCAAAATAACAAGTAGAAATCTGCCCCTCGGGCTCAGTATCAGTAACTCAGAACAGTATCAGCCCCTAGGGCTCACTCTCAGAACAATGTCATATACTAAACGCTGCGGCGCGCAACCCGATCCATATATCCTCACAATACAGGCCCTCGGCCTTACTCAGTCAACATAATCACATAAGCCACTCGGGCAACAGTAAAATCTGATGCTCAGCCCAAAAATATTTTTAGTAATATCATTTTGAGTGTTTAAGGCATAGTAACTTGGCTGAGTTTTTAAAACAGTGGAAAATACATGACTGAGTTCAAATATATAATCAGTGAGGATTTATCAACAACAATCCCCGAACGATTCTAATAATTAGCACGAAGCCCAAATATGGAAAGCAGCCCAAATTATGATGATAACAAGTAGTTTCAGTCAAATACGTAGTAATTTCATCAATCGGGACGGACCAAGTCACAATCCCAACGGTGCTCTAACCCACGCTCGCTATCCGGCATGCAAGTCACCTCAATACAGCACTATGGTGTGCAAATTTGGGGTTTCAAACCCTCAGGATGTCATTTACAAATATTACTCACCTTAAACCGGTGAATTATCTAGCTCGCGACGTCTCTGCCCCTCAAACCGGCCTCCACGCGCGACGAATCTATCCAACATCAAAGCAAATACATCACAATATGCCATTGGGACAATACCCAATCGAAAACAATCGAAAAATAGTAAAAATCTCGAAATTAGCAAAACCCGAGCCCCGAACCCACTTCTCAAAAAATCAGAAAATTAACATCATCGGAATCCTCATCTCGCCACGAGTCTAACCATACCAAAATTATTCAATTCCCATAACATTTCGACCCTCAAATTCGTATTTCTATCTAAGAGGGTTTTCTAACCTTTTCTATCAAAATTCACGGATTAAACGCTAAAACTAGTAATAGATTCAAGTTATACAACCAAAATTGAGTTGAGAACACTTGCCCCGATGTTTTCCTTAAAAATCTCTCGAAAAAACGCCTCACCCGAGCTCCCTTGGTCCAAAAATGTAAAAAATGGCCGAAACCATGAAATAAAGCTTCTGCCCAGGTATTAACTCTTCGCGATCGCGAAAAATGGTTTGTGATCGTGAAGAACGACTTTTCTCATCCCATAATTTACACTTCGCGATCGCGGACAATGCTTCGCGATCGCAATGAACAGTTCCCAGCTCTTTCGAACAACTTCCAGTATAACGGTCATAAATTTTTGCACACAACTCCAAATTACAAATGGTTTGATGTTCTAAAAACTAGATACATAGAGATATAATTTCATCTATTGCTTATTTCCTGACTCCTTACACATTGCAAGATATAAGCTTCCAATTCAGCCCTATGTAGTAGAGACTTTCCCGGGCAGCCTATAGTTTAACCACCATAACCTTTTTTACACAACTTTAAATTCCAATTAACTTACATTTATGAAATCTAGACACAAAGGGCTACAATTGGGTTTTTGGATTATCTCCAAATTCCTTATAGATTGTGAGATATAAGCTTCCGAAGTTGGATGAACGCAACAGAATATTTCTTCTCCGTGATCGCGAAACACTGTACGCGATCGCGAATCACTGGCAAATTTCTCGCATTTTACTCATCGCCATCGCATCCATTATTCCACGATCGCATAGAACACTGCTATAACCAAAAACCAGCAGATAAAAATAGCTTAGAAATGGTCCGGAACCACCCCGAAACTCACCCGAGGCCTGCCGGGACCTCAACTAAACATGCCAACCAATCCTAAAACATCATTCAAACTAGTTCCAATATCCGGAACACTTAAAACAACATCAAAACACAAATTTTTCATCGGATTCAACCTTAAAATTTTCAAAAGCTCTAAAAACACATTTTTGATCAAAAAGTCTACCAAACCTCGTCTGAATGATCTGAAACTTTGCACGCACATCCTAAATGACATAACTGAGCTACTGCAACTCTCAGAATCCCATTCCGACACCTATATCAAAATCTCGCCTATCAACCGGAATTCGCCAAAAATATTAACTTCGCTAATTCAAGTCTAATTCTACACCGGACCTCCAAAAATAATTCCGATCACGCTCCTAAGTCATAAATCATCCAACGAAGCTAACCAAATAATAAAAATTTCGATTCGAGCTCATATACAAATAAGTCAACTCTTAGTCAAAGCTTTCAAATTCAAAGCGTTCAACTGAGACTATTCTTTTAAATTCATACCGATTTCCGTAAAAACAAAAACCAACGATCTACATCAGTCATAATACATCATACGGGTCAAGTCATACCCGAGAACTGGCGATCAAAGTATAAAATCTCAAAACGACCGGTCAGGTCATTACATCCTCCCCCACTTAGACACACATTCGTCCTCGAACGTACCCAGAGTTGTTCTAAAAGCCAACCAATCACTGAATAGCCTTACCATGCCTATACCCGGGGGTGATCCCACGTCACCCTATCTCATATAGGTCTGATAACACATAGAAACTGAAATGACACAACCCAATCTAACCCATAAATCATAAAACCACATTTTCACTTCTGAAACCATCAATACAATCAAAATCTCACACTCATACGCTGATAGGCCTGAACCAGCTGTAATAGCCCATGCCTACAACCTCAGGTGCAATTATATGATATACCACATAACTCAAATACATGCAGCGATAACTTCCATTCACAGCAGCTGCCCACAACAACTAAATACCGATAGAAAACCTCTTATCAGCTCAAGTCTCATTCCAATACCTTCATATACTGCCAACGATAAATGAACTACGCAGTAAACCATAACCATTTCTCAGATCAACCGTTCATGAAGCCATTTCTCCCCTGGCATAGCAAATTTTTAAGCGGAACCTCGATATTATCCTTCCAACATGCTAAAATCAAATTCGTTCGTACTCATTAATGATCCCAACGATCTCCTCTAATCCAACACACCACTCTGGTGATATGATACATCAACAAGGCCTAAGTCACATCTAGCATAATCCGCGCCCCAATAAGCAACGGCCTGAACATACTCAAATTATGAAAATGACTCAAATGAAAGAGTTGTACCTCAAGTTCGCCAGTACCACCACAACGCAAGGCTGAGAATCCGTCTCCCATCATAGAGACAGAACACACGGATCTAACTCGCAATATCATACATCCGCATAACTTCGCCCCAATGTGTGACCTCATCTAGTACGAACCGTTTAGGCAATAAGCCACCCCGTACATAATCAAAAGTCTCATATGATGCCACAAAGTGCCAATAGGCTACCGATTAAAACACGGTACAAAAAGGAAGACGAACTCTGGAAGGAACTGCCTAATTGACGCACTAATGCGTGCTCTCCTTAGAAAAATAGGAAGCAAGGCATACAAAAATAGCATACAGGAAACTGTGCTCAATGTCACACTGAACTAGGTTAATTACCTTTCAAAGGTCCCTAACAAATCATATTCCGCTCGTAACACATAAGAACATCCATCAAAGTCAGAGAAATCATCCGTGGTCCACAACTCAATAGACTGAGTGCCAGGAGGCATATTTTCTCAATTCAACGATATTATCACAACCTTCATACTTGGTTCAAGTCTTCAATAAATCAAGTGACTATCTGCCATACTTACATAATCTTCCCGTCGGACAACCCCATAACCTACCATTACAAATAACTGGGTCGTACCTCCAAACCACCGACCGCACTAACGCTGGAAAGCGATCAAGAATCATTAACCAGGGTGCATAGCCTTTTCGCAAAACACTGTTCTCAGGTGACGCTGAAGACAATACCGATTTACCTTAAACGTCGAGACTTCTTCCCTGCTCATCCGAGCTCGTGACATCCTTGTCTTTACCGAGTTGTTACTCCTATCTTCACCTCAAATTCCATACCACTTATTGCACCCAATATGCCAACATACGATAGAACATGCTCTTCATCACAGCTTCTGAACCATTATTATATTAACACTTCATCATATAAAACTTTCCACTTAACTCACTTCAGGAGAACCATAGCACACACACTGGTGAATTTTCATAACCGTACAATATGCAAATCTCTAAGTAGTGGTCCAACCTACCATAAACCTTTTAGGATCCGCCTACACGTAACAGGCCCATAACAATGGAATAATCTTGATTAACATCAATTACGACGGACGACAAGCCTCACCTGTACTGCCACAAATCACACGCATAACTTGATCCTGCTAAAGGAATTGATCTCTACCACCAATATGCCAACAGACAGATATATGGCTAACCAATCCATCTTCTTTCGACTTACCCTGATTGCCCTAGGAATAATAGTAATTGCATTCAACATATAACAACATCCATCCGCACTCATCCCAAGTGACTTTGAATCACGAGACCATGCTGTCTTACATCCCACGAACCATTTCGTACCTTCCAACTGCTACATCGTAAGTCAAAACATCATAGAACATTCTACGAATTCCGAACCATTTTCTGCACCTTCCTGATAGTGTTATATAGAAGCCCATAATTGATATAGAAAATTACCCATCTTGACCTCTCCCAATGGAGACTCAGTTCTAATCACATATACAAATTCAAGAAAGCCAATTGTCACACGCAGAATCTCGAACCCTTTAGTACCATTCTCGAGAGTCATTTACTCTATTTGACTGCATTTAGCCTGATCCAATAAATAGAACCACCCGTAACTAACCGCAATTTAACCCGATCAACAGAACTGAACAACCAATGGCTCATTGGCACTTCTGACACTACAGCATATAGTCTTAACTTAGTCGAAAATTTTCCTTTACTCGAGCCATCCTCGAGCTCAATCTCCGCAAACCAGAACTGATTCACTAGCATGCCTCAAACCGGAAATAACATAGAACATAGCCGTGTAATCAGCTAATCAATAGCAACTCCCCAACTTGGCTCACAGCCATATATCAAAACACATACCATAACTCATAACGCATACACTTTATTTCTTATACAATACTAAAGTGAGATTAACTCTTCATAAGCTCGTGGAACACAAACCATCTGGTACTTCAGATCTTCTGCAAATCTCGTATTCACTCTTGTAGTAGTTAAATCCACTCTCTTGAGCGGTCCAAAATTTAAATTCAACATATATATCTCACTTGTAAATGGGATCTTCTAACATACAACATAAAGATCACGCAACTCTGAACACTCCGCAGGAGATAACCCGCCTGTCTTGCCTCAAACTAATATTTCTATATTTACCTTCCATCGTCATCCACATTACACAGTCACTCGGTCTTCTTGAGCCTGAACTCATAATGCAACATGAAATTTACTTTACTCCCAACTAGGAGTTTTGAAAAGATTCTTCACACACCCATAACTCAAGGCTACACATCCAATCACAATGGAGTTCATACACTTAATAGTTCATTTATCATCCAGCAGACCTTCCTCGTCACTTCCAAGTCATATAGATACCTCTCGCAGTACTAACATAATTATCACCTAGCTACCCAACCGTCATTCTCGCTAATAGGGACAATACCAAACGTATAAGTTCAAAAAAAACACCGCTCACGAAATCAGCACCTTGGTGCTCAATCCATAGGCAAAAATCCGTCCTCAAGTCCACCAAACTGGCCCAACATCAACTCACAGAGATCACGTCTCACCCCTCGATCAGGAAATCACAAGCCATTAAGGCACATCTGATACTGAGCGCTCATCCGCGTATACGAACGCATGGAAGGAATTTTAAAAGTTTCTTTTCAAGTTGAATCAAGGATGCACGATAAGAATTCAAGAATGTGAAGTTTTTCCTAAAGGTTCTGCAGCCTCTCGAGGATAAATACAGACGTCTCCGTAACGATCCGTGAGAGTCTACTAAACCTGCTCATGACTCGCGAGACCTAGTAACCTAGGCTCTGATACCAACTTGTCACGACCCAAATCCGGAACTTGATCGTGATGGCGCCTCTCGTGAAGACAAAGCCAGCCAGTCAACCCAATTCATTCCTTTAAAGTAATTATTTAACAAAATTATAGTACAACATGGTTTATTAATACCAAATAGCGGAAGTATAAATAAATAAAATACAGAAATCCAACCCAACTCAGCCCGACATCGGGGTGTCACTAGTCATGAGCATCTATTAGAGTATAAATACAACTACAAGGTCTGAAATATACAAAATAGGACTGATAAACAAAAGGGAGAAAAGCGGTGCTACGAACGCTGACAGCCGCCTTGCCAAAAACTCCGATAACCCTGCCTCCAATCAACCAAAACCCGCTACCGGGTCTATAAATACCTGCATCTGCACATAAGGTGCAGGGAGTAAAGTGATTACTCCAACTAAGTGAGTAATAAGGGTAAATAACAACTGAGCAGTAAGTAATCACGTAAAACAAGCCATCATGCTATATAGGAGTAGTATAAAACCTTTGAGAAAAACTGTGAAACCGTGAAATCTTTAGAAATATCTTGGCTAAGTTTAAAAACTCTTTTGAAAATGTATTTTCCAACAGTTAATCAAATGAATGCAAAACAAGTAGTGCAAACAAGCACAGAAGTTAGCCCCTCGGGCACAACACTCCGTTAACAGATAACGTCAGGGTATCAGGTAATTATTGCAAGAAGTAGCATAAAAGCCAATGAAATAAGAGTGCAGAAATATTATGACATATAATACAAATAAGAACAAATGCATGAGTGCAATGCAATGCATATGACGATACATTCTGGTACCCAGTGCGGCGCGCAGCCCGAGCCATCCATTTATTTATCGTCGACGGCGCTCACTGGGGTGTGTACAGACTCCGGAGGGGATCCTACAGCCCAAGCGCAATATCAATCCATCTCGTGGCATCAACCAGGCTCTCGGCCTCAATATCAATATAATCAACCAGGCTCTCGGCCTCAATATCAATATAATCAACCAGGCTCTCGGCCTCAATATCAAAATAACAAGTAAAAATCTACCCCTCGGGCTCAGTATCAGTAAATCATAACAGTATCAGCCCCTCGGGCTCACTCTCAGAACAATGTCATATACTAACCGCTGCAGCGCGCAGCCCGATCCATATATCCTCACAATACAGGCCATCGGCCTTACTTAGTCAACATAATCACATAAGCCACTCGGGCAATAATAAAACATGATGCTCAGCCCAAAAATATTTTTAGTAATATCATTTCGAGTGTTTAAGGCATAGTAACTTGGATGAGTTTTTAAAACAGTGGAAAATACGTGACTGAGTTCAAATATATAATTAAATCAGTGAGGAATTATCGACAACAATCCCCGAACGGTTCAAATAATTGGCACGGAGCCCAAATATGGCAATCAGCCCAAATTATGATGATAACAAGTAGTTTCAGTCAAATAGCAGTAATTTCATCAATCGGGACAGACCAAGTCACAATCCCCAACGGTGCTCTACCCCACGCTTGCTATCCAGCGTGCAAGTCACCTCAATACAGCACTATGGTGTGCAAATCCGGGGTTTCAAACCCTCAGGATGTCATTTACAAACATTACTTACCTCGAACCGGCGAATCCTCTAGCTCACGACGTCTCTGCCCCTCAAACCGGCCTCCACGCGCATCGAATCTATCCGACATCAGAGCGAATACATCACAATATGCCATTGGGACAATACCCAATCGAAAACAATCGAACAATAGTAAAAGTCTCGAAATTAGCAAAACCCGAGCCCCGGGCCCACTTCTCAAAAAATCAAAAAATTAACATCATCGGATTCCTCATCTCGCCACGAGTCTAACCATACCAAAATTATTCAATTCCCATAACATTTCGACCCTCAAATCCGTATTTCTATCCAAGAGTGTTTTCTAACATTTTCTATCAAAATTCACTGATTAAACTCCAAAACTAGTAATAGATTCAAGTTATACAACCAAAATTGATTTAAGAACACTTGCCCCGATGTTTTCCTTAAAAATCTCTCGAAAAATTGCCTCACCCGAGCTCCCTTGGTCCAAAAATGTTAAAAATGGCCGAAACAATGAAATAAAGCTTCTGCCCAGGTATTTACTCTTTGCGATCGCGGAAAATGGTTTGCGATCGCGAAGAACAACTTTTCTCATCCCATAATTTACCCTTCGCGATCACGGAAAATGCTTCGCGATCGCAATGAACAGTTCCCAGCTCTTCCGGACAGCCTCCAGTATAATGGTCATAAATATTTGCACACAACTCCAAATTACAAATGGTTTAATGTTCTAAAAACTAGACACATAGGGCTATAATTTCATATGTTTCTCATTTCCTGACTCCTTATACATTGCAAGATATAAGCTTCCAAAATCAGCCCTGTGTATTAGAGACCTTCCCCGACAGCCTATAGTGTAACCACCATAACTTTTTATAAACAACTTTAAATTCCAATTAATTTACATTTCTAAAAACTAGACACAAAGGACTATAATTTTTGTTTTTGATTATCTCCAAGTTCCTTATAGATTGTGAGATATAAGCTTTCGAAGTTGGATCAATGCAACAAAATATTTCTTCTCCGCGATCAAGAAACGCTTTATGCGATCGCGAATCACTGGCAAATTTCTCGCATTTTACTTATCGCGATCGCGTCCATTGTTCCGTGATCGCATAGAGCACTATTGTAGCCAAAAATCAGCAGTTAAAAATAGCTTAGAAATGGTCCAGAACTACCCCGAAACTCACCCGAGGCCCCCCGGGACCTCAACCAAACATGCCAACCAATCCTTAAACATCATTCAAACTTATTCCAATCTCCGAAATGCTTAAAACAACATCAAAACACAAAATTTTCATCGGATTCAACCTTAAAATGTTCAAAAGCTCTAAAAACACATTTTCAATCAAAAAGTCTACCAAACCTCGTCCGAGTGATCTGAAACTTTGCACGCACATCCCAAATGACATAACGGAGCTACTGCAACTCTCAGAATCCCATTCCGACACCTATATCAAAATCTCGCCTATCAACCGAAATTCGCCAAAATATTAACTTCACCAATTCAAGCCTAATTCTACACCGGACCTCCAAAACCAATTCTGATCACGCTCCTAAGTCATAAATCACCCAACAAAGCTAACCAAATAATAAAAATTCCAATTCGAGCTCATATACAAATAAGTCAACTCTTGGTCAAACCTTTCAAATTCAAAGCGTTCAACTGAGACTGTTCTTTTAAATTCATACCGATTTCCGTGAAAACAAAAACCAACAATCTACATCAGTCATAATACATCATACGGGGCAAGTCATGCCCGAGAACCGGCGATCAAAGTGTAAAATCTCAAAACGACCGGTAGGATCGTTACAAATCTCTATCATATGGTTCACTTTTTGTTATTTGAGAGATTTGAGGTTTTCGTTGGGAGACAACATTGAGAATTTTACAAAGAAGGAAGGGAGCAAACAAGTGGTACTGCAGAAAATAAATTGAGCAAAGAGACATTTGATATGTTTGAGGTCTTTTGATTAAGAAATTTTTTTATTTACTCTTTTTAATTTTAATTACTCTATTAGTGGTGACTAAGTCGCTCCTAAATGTTCTTCTGCGGCGACTATTAATTGGTCGCTGCTAGATCATTGGAGCCAAAATTTTGGTCTTACCGGAAAAGAAAAATTCAGCAATTAGTAGTGCATATTAGAGGTGCCTTAAATAAGTTGATATTAAAAGATTATTTTCAGCAGCAACTTCTGAAGTCGCTCCTAAAAGTATAATATTTATTGCAACACATCAAGTCGCCACTAAATGTTGCTGAAAAAAGTCCTATTTCTTGTAGTGATATTTGGGCACCGTGCCAACTATTTGAACCCTTCGGGAAGCTTTATCACTATTTCCTCACTGTTTTGATTTACTACTTGAACTCAGTCATACCGTTTTCAAGTGTTTTTATAACTCGGCCATTTTTACTCGATTTTTGAAACTAAAATGATACGTTAAATGATGTTTTGGGCTGAGAGTTATTGTTTTACTAATGCCCGAGGGGCTTATATAATTTCTGGACTGAGTATGGCCAAGGGTCAGATGTGAGGATACTATGGGATCGGGTTGCGCACCGCAGCAGTGTTATTCTGATATTGATATGAGGCCGAGGGCCTAGATTGAATCCACGAGATGGCTTGTTATTGCGCTTGGGCCGTAAGGGGCCCCTCCCGGAGTCTGTACACTCCTAGTGAGCGCCGTCGATGATAAATATATGGATCGGGTTGCACGCCGCAGCGGGTACTATAGGGTACCGTTCTACGTGTTAATTTTCTTTATATCTATCTGTCACTTAACTGCTTATCTGCTCTGGCATTTTCACATTTCGATTTTATTGGTTTATCGCTTTCATATTTTTTGTTTTTAAACTGCCGCATTGTAGATTACTCTGTGTTTCTCCATGATTTCTTATTCTCAGTCATTACTTATGCTTATTACTCTCTGGGTCGGAGTACTCACATTACTCCCTGCACCTTGCGTGCAGATCCAGGTGCATCTGAGGCTGTTGAGGATTTTCAGTCGGGTAGCGCATATCCGGGAGCATCGAGGTAGTTGCACTACGTCCGCAGCCCTGATCTCTCCCTTCTATCCTCTTATTTTATCCGTATTCCCTAGATTGCTATGTATTAGGCTATTAAACTTGTATTAGAGGCTAAGACTTATGACACCGGATCTATATGGGCTATGTAGTAAGATTATTATTCGAAATTCCGCATGTTTAACTCTTATTTCAGACTTCTAATATGATAATTTGGTAATTTAACTGTGTTAGCTAATAATGAACTGTATGGGAAATGGGTTAAGGTTGTTAATTGGTCAGGCTTGCCTAGCAGTGTGTTGGGCGCCATAACGACCGGGGTTTGGGTCGTGACACAATGTAATTACTGATAGATAGGCTAATCAATCATTAATATTACTTAAGCATACCACTAATATGCATCTGCTTTATGTAATTATCAATTTATAAGCTAATCAATCGCTAATATTTCTTAATGATATTACTAATACACTTCTACTTAGTGTAATTCTTAATGTATAAGCTAATGAATGAGTAATAGTTTTTAAGACAATACTAATACATACTTAATTTGTATAATTATCAATGTATAGACTAATAAACCACTAGCGTTACTTCATAATACCACTAACATTACTTAATGATACTACTAATAAACCTCCACTTAATTTAATTATCAAATTAAAGATAAACAATCACAAACATTTCTCACAAATATCATTAATACACTTCCATTTAGTGTATAATTATCAATGTATCAGCTAATCAATCACTAACGTTACTTGTATAAGGATACCACTAGTTCACTAATTGTTAGTGTTACTTAAGGACACCATGCATTAATACACTTCTACTTACAGTAATTATCAATGTATAAGATAAACCATCACTAATATTTCTCACGGAAACAACTAATACACTTCTTCTTAGTGTTTAATTATAAATGTATAGATTAATCTATGTAGTTAAGGATACTATAAATTCACATTTTCTTTGTGTGATTATAAATTACTAAGCTAATTACCACTAATATATTTTTAAGTAGTGTATTACCTCCACTTAGTGAAAATTTCAATAAATAGGCTAATCAACCACTAAGATAATTAAGTAAATACTTATCGAGGGACTTACCGACAGCCTCCTTCGGTATTGTGTAATAAAACATACAAAATATTCATCTATAAGATTATCATCATACTATATTTAAAAGTGGGAACCTCCACAAGGGTCAAGTTGAATTACCAAATTGCCCATTAAAATCTGAGGGACAATTCTACCATTCACTAAATTCTATCAAACAAATTAGTTTTAAGCAGCATAGCTTGAATTAGGGTATCAAAGAGTGACGATGACGAAGAGTCGCAATATATTGATGCGGGTAACTAAAGTCTCCTTTGTTTAAGAGTTCCTTAGGCTTATCTATATCGTGTCTCTTTGTATTAGCAGAGAGTGTTCCTAGCCTATTTTGTCCTTTGGATTTCACCTACTGCCTTCTTTATTCTCATGGCCTCCTGATGTCATGTTTCTCGGGAAACAACAATAGAAATAAGCACATGCAATTGATTGGAGATACTCCAGTAAGATGAAGCTTATTTTGATATCTTTTGGACTTTAGTTTTTATTTCTAATTTTATGGGGACAGATATAGATAGCATTATTGGACATTTTAGGTATGGAATATACAAGCTGCCTCAAGAGCAGTTGGAAAATTCATTACCAGAGAAATTTGAATGTCGGGATGAAACAAAAAGTAAGTCGCTTTACATAAAAATGTAGAAATTGCATTGTTATTATTGGAAAATTCAATTACGAGGACCCTATGTAAATCCAGAATTTGATGCCTTTGTGTTAAAATGTATTTATTATCTTGGAATTAATCAAGCGCATAGTCAACTATCTTTACTAAATAGATATCAATGAATTTTTACAAATAAGAATTTTGAGTGAAACTGATTCCTGAAAGTTTGTCTTTCTTTTTGAAAGTATACAACTCTCGATAGTAAACTACAAGGTTAAAAACATTTCATAATTGAATTGAATGTCTAAGTCTGACATCTAATTAGATCATATTTAATTTGTCCTCTAGATTACAACTTCTCTTTCTTATGATTTGTTTTACCTTCTCTTGCAGGTTGGTGTAAACTTGAAAGACAGATGGTTAGTGCCATGAAAAATGGTTTTACAATTGTTTCTCCTAAGCTCTGTATCAACTGATATCGTTTGGTTCGAGATTTTTATGATTTCTTTTTCTTGCATTTTGGGGAAATAATTACTCAAAAGTACAAATTGTTAGTAGGATCAGGAGCGGTTGACTGATTCAAGCTATGATTTCAAAATGAGTTTGATCCATGTGACCTATATATTAAGCTTTTTATTTCGAAAATTTGTAACATGTATGTAATTTAGTTAAATCATCTAGATGATAGTGCTTACTTTTTGCATTCATTTTACATTATCTAAGCATTACGAACTACAATTGCCTTGTCTCGGATTCTAACATTTACACTGCCAACATGTACATATATTTACTCTTTTTCCATTTAGAAGAGAATGCATCAGCCACCCAAGAACCATGTGAGCACCTCACATTCATCCCGGCCTTGTGTTCATTTTTCTCTCTATTTCTCCTTTTCTAACCTATTTCTTTCTTCATTATCAACAAAATTCATGTATGTTTTTGTTTGTGTTTGTTGAATTATCCTTTTCTTTTTGTGTTGTCGAACATGTATAAGGACTGACACCTCCTATTTTGTCAACATTTTTTAGCCAACATACACATGAAGGATTTATATGGCGAGTGGAATGAATAAAATTCGTATCTAAGATGACGTACGTACCAACGATAAACAAATATTATATAGCACATGATGGATCATCTCCACTGCTAATGTTTTGAGGACTTTTGTTGGGTGTGGTTTCATCCTTTATCGTGTTCACTAAATGAGATTAACATTCATAAATTCCGGAATTTGGCATTTTCCCTTAATTTTTTATTTTGTAACTAAAATATTTAGTAATATTTATATTATTTTCAAAAATAAATCATTATTTGTTGAGGGGTACACATGCAACGTGCGTGTCCAGAAGCTAGTATATTTAAATTACCGGCGGAAGTCCATCGGTACTGTAAGAACAAAATTCAAATTATTATTATCTTATTGCAATGCTTGAAATTTGAACAAGACATCCAAAAACAAACTTTGATTCTTTTTTTTTTTTGTGAGCAAACAATAATTTTTCTGTAATGAACATCAAACATATGAAATATAAAAATTTCACAGAGAACAGAAGAAATATAAATATAGAAGTGGTCCTCACATAAATAAAAAAACTATTAAAGATTCTTTTCATTCCCTAATTTATGAGATGGTCTCCACAAAAGAAAAAAGTAAGACACTTTCTTCCACAAATTTGGTCTCCAACGGTAGTATGTGATTTTTTTAAAAATAATATATAATATAAACTTTATATAAAAATGGGCCCCCAAAAAGTTGGAGCCCCCAGCCCTTGCTTTAGTGGCTTTATGCTTAAGCCACCCTGTTCAGAGCGCAAGAGGTGCGAAAGGTTTTGGGTCACTTAATAAACATATACTTATATTTTGTTATAAGATAAATACTGTGATCAAACTTGAGTTCAGTATCGTTGATTAATAATTGAAATATAGTTATAAATGATTTATGAATAATCTTGTGCATGGGGTAAAATTATTTTGGAATGATTATATGTGGATCATGATTAAGATGAGAGTCCCATTTAATTCAAATTCTTTTGAATTTATCCGTTATGAAATGAACCAGTTTCGTTCAAAAAGAGTCCAAAACCTTATTAAGCGAATTGAAGGGATTCAAGAGATGAAGCTGAGCAGGTACGCAAAAGATTGATATCTTGTGGTAATCTTGACTCTTTAATAGAAAATGGTCAGGGCGTAAGAATCTCAGACGGTATAAGTATATTTCAGCCGTATGAGTTATCTTAAATTACAATGGTAAATATAGTGGTACAGAAAATATAAAACGATGATAACATGTGAGATTTTGTAATAGGTATGTTGTCCAGCTCGAGTTAAGATATCCTTGGCGCAGTAACCAAGGCAACATATATTACATCCACGATGAACAATTGGATGTAATATATGTTCATTAATAGCCCTTTTACAGACCCAACGCTAAGAACTAATAACTATAATAACCCAAGCAAAATCTCGTATATTGACCTAGAAGGGTGCTCCATTCAGATGACGGTTTTTCCTAACCTAAACGTTCAATGTGATGTAGATCCAGTGTTGATTATAGTCACGAAGCTGTAAATCAACACATACCCTAGTTTATCTAGATATTCATGGATTTGTATAAGAAGATCTACTCAGAAACACATACCCTCATTTAGGTACATAAGTATTTAAATAATTTATACATCAAACCGATTAATGACCTCGAGCATAAGTACTTTGCACCAGTTGTCTTAAGATGAAACACTAGCAACTTTAAACACCTAATAACAACAGGGGATCAATAGTTTCTCATAAATAATATCACCATACTTCATAAACTTTACGAGAGGTACATAATGATTCTCAAGATACAACACTGTTTGGGATACAATAAACAGTAATAAGGAAACAATGAAGGCGACTCCGAGACCTGCAAGCGGAACAACATGTATACCTTGAAGTCTCCATAGCAACTCGGAATTAGCTCACCAACGACCAAAATGTGATGTAGATCTAACACTGTTGACTTCATCTTCTATTATACGCCGAGATGAGCTATTGGGAAAATGAGTATTATAATTATTAATCTGTAATATCATGATATACAATGCATTTGATAACAACTGAGCATTCCAGTAATCATTTTTGAGTCCAATATGATTTAACTTTGAGAGCTTTATGTACTGTTGAATGCACCCCGTTAATTAAATCCCTTCTCTTGCCATTGCTATAACAATACTATTATGACGGGTATGAATTCAACAGATATCATACGTAGGCCTTATTACTGAAAAAGGGGAAAGAACCTTCGTGTGATCACTTTATCACTTAATACATTTTGAATTATAATTGATTTTAATTCTTTACCCTGGTTTCATGACAACTATGAACATTACTCTGTGGTGAAGCAATGTTCTTAGTTTTCAGATATTTTAAAAACGCAGTGGATTCATTATTCAATAATTACTTGTGGTAACTTAACAACTACTATATATACATCTTGATTTTTCAAATACTTAGCGTTAACAGCTAATTTATGAGTAACGATTGACCTATTAACCATTTCAGGCTATCAGAGTTAAATTGTTTTCATGATCCTGTTGTTAAACTCACAGTGTTTAATATACTTATGACACATATTCGCGAGCATGTGTGTATGGTGCGGTTTTTTGAAATGCCGAAAAATGGATTTTTCAAACGGATTTTTTGATGGATTTTTTGAAAGATATCCGGTGAACCATGTACAATTTCAAATGGATGTATATTTCAAATTGTTTTAAGATACTATTTGGTCACTTAATTTGTATAATATAGTATACAAATACTATCGTGAAGTATTTCATCCATATGAAATATTAGGTGAAGTACATGGTTACTAGAGTAATGTACCTTTCATATCTTCATCGTTAATCCTCGTACATTTTTTTGGATCTTCAACCCAGTATAATTTTCGACTTTTATATATATTGTATAATTTTTTATATACCCAGTATAATTTTTCGATCAAGGGTATCAATTAAACACTATTTACTCTATATGACTATGTCGATGAATGTGTAGGAGATAGGTGTTGGTTACTGAGACCATAGACTCACATGTTCTCAGGTTCTTTATGTTGTAATACTTCCAGTTGGTAATAAAGTTATTTATTCACCATAAAAAAAAGGGAAAATGCACAATTACCCCCCCCCCCCCCCCCCCCCCCCCCCCCCCCCCCCCCC
>MU779078.1:93216-113362 GCA_026770625.1 Nicotiana glauca | reverse complement strand
TGTTACTGCTGCTTGGCTAATCACTTCTGAAGCTGTAGAGTCCCCTTCATAACTGTGAGTTATCTCCTGCACCCAAGAGGGAATGGAAACACTGATGGCCAATAATGTTCCTTGAATGGGAGTTTCTGAATCCTCATGTTGCCTGGATAGGGCATCAGCCACCCTATTTTCTGTTCCCTTTTTGTATTGCACTTCATAGTCTAACCCAAGCATTTTGGTTAAGCCTTTTTGCTGTATAGCTGAGGTGACCCTTTGCTCTAATAGGTACTTCAAACTGTGGTGGTCAGTTCTAACCACAAAGTGTTTATACTGCAGGTAATGCCTCCATTTATCCACCACATTCAATAAAGTCATATACTCCTTCTCATAAATTGAGTTGCCCCTATGCCTAGGAGACAAGACCTTGCTGAAATAAGCTATTGGTCGACCTTCTTGCATAAGAACAGCCCCAATGCTACTGTGACTGGCATCTGTTTCCACTATGAACTCTTTAGTGTAGTTTGGCAAGGCTAGCACTGGTGTAGAGGACATAGCTTCTTTAAGTGCTGCAAAGGCTAACTCAGCCTCTTCATTCCACTTAAAAGCATCCTTCTTAAGCAGGTCAGTCAAGGGCCTGCATACAACCCCATAATTGGCCACATATTTTCTGTAATACCCAGTTAATCCCAAGAATCCCTTGAGAGCGTTTACTGTATTTGGTCTGGGCCAGTCTAACATGGTTTGTATTTTGGAAGGGTCAGTAGATACTCCTTCTGCAGTTATAATATGGCCCAAGTATTCAACCTTGTTTCTTCCAAAGGAGCATTTAGATTTCTTAGCAAATAGGGAATGCTCCTTTAAGGTGTCAAAGACAGCCACCAGGTGAGTCACATGATCAAGTTCAGAGAGGCTATAAATAAGGATGTCATCAAAGAAGACTAACACAAATTTTCTTAGGAAAGGCCGAAGGACCTGGTTCATCAAAGCTTGGAAGGTGGCCGGGGCATTGGTCAAGCCAAATGGCATCACCTTGAACTCATAGTGGCCCAAGTGGGTTCTGAAGTCTGTTTTGTGCACATCCTCTAACTTCATTCTGATCTGATGGTATCCTGCTCGCAGGTCTATCTTGGAAAAGATCATAGCTCCACTTAATTCATTCAAGAGGTCATCTACAATAGGTATAGGATATTTGTCTTTAACTGTGATGTCATTCAACCCCCTATAATCCACACAAAATCTCCAAGTTCCATCCTTCTTCTTGACAAGTAGAGCTGGGGATGAGAATGGTGATTGACTGTGCTGAATTATTCCATTGTTGAGCATCTCCTTAACTTGCCTCTCCAGCTCATCCTTCTGATAGTAGTTGTATGTGAAAGGCCTTAGACTAACTGGCATGGCCCCAGGCTTGAGGGGAATGGTGTGATCTAGAGTCCTTATAGGAGGCAAGGTTTTAGGTTCAGTAAACACCTCAGAGTACTGTTGTAACACTTCTGAAATGGCTTCACTGAAGGGCTCCTGTTCTTCTGCTCCAAGTGAATTCATCATGAACAGATGAGCTATCAAAGCTTGCCCTTTCTTCAACATTTTTCCCATGGTTCCACTAGATATCATACTTAGCTTACCCTCTTCAGTGATGCCATGCAATACCATTTTGTTGCTCTTCTTACCAATGGTAACACACATTTTCTCATGATCAAACTTGGTGGGATTATGCTTTTTCATCCAATCATTTCCCATTACCATGTCACAGCCCCCAAGTGGAATAATTAGCAAATCCTCTTGGAATGGTCTACCTTGCATCTTCCATTGATAACCAGTGCAGATAGAAGTGCACATGACATAATTTCCATCAGCTACTGTGACTCTAACTGGAGGACAATGTTTAGCTTGGTAACCAGTTTCTTTAACTGTGGTAGCATCAATGAAGCTATGGGTACTGCCAGAATCAATTAACACTGTGAGCTTCCTGTTTCTTATGGTACCCCTGACCAAAATAGTGTTGACTCCCCTGTTGTCACCTGATAAAGCATTCATACACACAGCTTCCATCACTTCCTGCTCCAATTCCCCTTCAATCTCCAAGTCTGTGCTTGGCTGTTCTTCTGCTGCCTCATGGTTCTCAAGTTGGCCCTCTACTGTTCCTACCATGCAATTTAGCTGTTTCTTTTTACATTGATGACCAGGTAGGTACTTTTCCCCACACTTATAACACAAGTGGTTGCTCTTCCTGTATTCATAAACCTCGGGGCTAAGCCTGAAGGTGTTTGGCCTGGGTGGTGCTGTAGTGGACACCTTGGGGCCAATTGGAGAGTTAGCCACCAGGGAAGTTTTGGTCAGGGCCTTGGTTCTCTTGTGAGCAGCCTCTATAGCTTTCTCCTGCAATCTAGCTTGTTCCACAGCAAACCTCAGGGTCGTAGGCTTGAACAACTTTACCCCAAATCTAATTTCCTCCTTCAGAGCCCCAATGAAGCTAGAAATGAAGTGAGGTTCATCTAGATGAGGGTTCCTTATTAGCATTTGAGCCTTCAGATCTTCAAATTTTCCTAAGAAGTCATCAACTGATCCGACTTGACTTAGCTTGTTAAATTCCTCCACTATGTCACCCAACAATTCCTCTCCAAAGCGTATAAGCAGCTCTTCTTTAAATTCACCCCAGCTCACTACCCCTCTACTTAGTACTAAGGAGTCGTAACAAGTGTCAGCTAGCCCATTAAGATAGAGTGCAGCAGCCTCTACCTTCAGATTGTCAGGAATTCTATACAAATTGAAGTACCTTTCACATTTACGAATCCACACCTTTGGCTCATGACCCTCAAAATAAGGCAACTCCCACTTGGGAGTGGGGGTTTGCACAGCTGCCATAGGCCTGTTCTGCCTTAGCTCTTGGCCTGGCACAGGCAGAAGCCCATCTCCTTGAGGCCTGTCACCTTGAGCTCTTTAAGGAACTCGTTCCAAATTTGTTAATCGCTCTAGAATTAGTTCTAAAGTACCTTGTATCCCCATTTGAGTATTGCGTAACTCCTCTTGGCTAGTCAAAACTTCATTCAGAATTTCATCATGCCTCACTAGTTTATCATCTATAACCTTGAATCGTGTTCCCTCAGCCATTCCTTTTCACAGTCGCAGAATCGAGGCTCTGATACCAATTGTAATGAGCTAAACTCGATGCAAAGAAACTAAATAATAACAAAGGAATAAGAACATCTTTTTTTGGGATAATTTTCTGTTTATTCGACAAAAAGGAAATTACTATTACAACTATTGAAATGAAAGAACTCCTAATCAGACGCCATTGTTGCAGAACCTGAAGAAGAAAGAAGAAGAAGAAGATCAGTGAGTGACGAAAGAGAGAATGAGGAAGAGAGAAGGGAAAGATTCGATGAAAGACGGAGAGGGTATTACTTCTGTTATGATGCCTCTGCTGCCCGTCTTCAGTTGGTTATAACAACCTGCTGTCAACGTGGCATGATCTGGACCGTTGCACCTCATTAATTCGAAATCTAATCTTGTCCGTTCATTACAATTTTCAGTTACCCTCTCTTCCTAATTTCCGTTAGAACTTAAACCATTCCTTCAGCTTCGAACCCCTATGACAACCATTTATTCAGCAATTTCTAAGGATCATGACATATTAATAAATTAACTGCATCACCAATCTAATAAAAATAAACTTTCTCCTTCTCCGTAAGCGGCTCATATTTACAATCAAATTTATAGGCTTTTACATCTTTTAATTGGCTGTGCAAGGGCTTGATATTCTTCATATACCTTAAATGATCGGTGAAACATGTAACCATTTCAACTGTTGAAGTTAGGATGAGTTTCCTAGGATGACAACTCCATAGCAAAGAATCCACAAAAGTAGGGAGCCCTCTACGTGACTTTATATTCGCATTTATAATGTTTACTTGGGGGATAGCAACTTTGTGGTGAAGTCACATGTAATAGCTTAGTATTTTAAGAGTGAACTTTTAAGGCTTTTTTTAACCTCCTGTTAAATTTGTGCAGAGGTAATAATTGTTTTGCATTGCAAATTGAAAATCAAAAGTAAGTAATTTTAATCTATTATCTAAAAGTTTAATAAGTGGGCCAAGCCCACCTTGTTAATACCCTCACGTGGGATTATCTTATAAGGAGTTAGGTATATTAGTCATTAGGACTTATATTTGATAAGGATGAAAAAAAAATCAACTCAAAGAGGGACTATTTGGAGCAGCAAACGGTGGCAGTGCGATGGAAAATAAATGGTTGTTTAGGCTCGATTAACTTACACTACATGAAATTCTTGTGTGGAGAATTATAAACAAGGAAAATTTTCATAAAGCACCATCTTTTAGTAGTAATTAGCTATTTATAGAAACCATTTGCTATATTACGGATTATAAATACCTTTTATGTGGTTATAAGATGTATTTAAGCTATTGTATTCATGAATACAGTGGCAAAAATAGGAGTGAATCGGGGAAGTCCACTGTATTCATGGCGTGACACATAGGATTACAATTGGACAAGTTATTGTATTCGACTGTATTCACAGCGTGAAATAAGGAATTACACTATTTTTAAAACGGAAAGTGAATCAATTAACATAATAGACTCCTAATATAACTCAACAAACTCAATTATAACACACAAATTTTGTATTTTCAGTTATAAAAAAGATTTACAACTAGAAAATACCCTAAAATTATAGTATTCTTCAGAAAAATTATATAATACATCTGAATACATAAATTATATTAATTAAAAAAACTTATGAATACATTCATGGCATATAGCGAGACAGTGAACACAATGAAATACATAGAATACAACGGGATACATTAAAATACAATGAGAAAAAAAGACAGTGAATACAACGAAATACATGGAATATAATGAGATACATTGAATTATAATGAAAAAAAGACCATAAATATAATGAAATGCATGAAAATACATTGAAAATATTAACAGAAAATCATCCTACAACATCCATATCTTACCAATTCTCGCTTGCTAAAGACATTGAACCCCTTCTTACCCAATAAATAATTATTATCTTTATTTACTATCTAGCAGAGAGGACGAAGCACTAATTGTGAGAAGGGCAACCAAGGAACAAAAGGGGAAAAGAATCAAATAGCAGCCCTCATACGAGTCTTCTATAGGTAAGTTAATATTCTTTATCGCATATAGGCTATCTCAAACATTTATTCTATGTATTTGCTCAATGAAAAATAAACTAGCATGTATTCTTGCTTTAGTACAAATCCGGTGGAAGGAGGAGGAGATCGAAAATTTTAATGGGATGGGGAAGAGAACGGGATATATCAAAGTAGAGAGAGAAAGAAAATAGTGTAACTAATTAGCGTATTTAGTGGCTTAGGGCTAGGAGGTAACCAAAATTAAATATTTTGCTATAAACCTTAAAAGGTATCTATAGAATATAATTTTTTTAAATGATATTTATTTAAAATAAATAAGGTGTTAACCTTTGCTATAGGAGGTAAAAATTCCTATAAACAATCAGGTATATAAATACGTTAATCTACTTCTATCCTTCAGTTGCATATTAGATTGAGTTGAAGTAAATATTTTAATGGTGATACTACGATTGAATGTAATTATAATGGCTATGATTTAGGATAGAATAATTATTATGCAATCATGAGATTAATCATTATAGCAATTGGAAATATAGGTATAATTAGTTCTATTGGAATGCCACAATTGTGGGCGTTATGTACTATATTTTTTTTTTAAAAATTGTATACTTGCTAGGAATATTATTTTGGCACAAGAGTACAAAAATATTGGATATAAGATTCACCAACTAAGTTTGGATGGTGATACTGAAATAAGTTTTGACCTTAAAATATGTATTTGAGGTGTAAAATACAGACATTTAACCTTAAGATTGAAATTTATGAAATATGATATTTGATCTATAAGCACTAAGATTAGAACTTGATTATTGTCACGATCCTGGTTCGCCCTCCGTGAACCATCATGACGGCACCTAGTCTCTACGACTAGGTAAGCCTAAATTGCGGTAGGAAATCAAATTTGTGAAAGTAAAACAATTTAAAACAGGAATAAAGAAATAAACAGCGTTTAAATGTGACGCTCGGCATACACAATATTTAACTCTCAAAACTAAGACATAAATCCAAGACCCGGAACCCCATAAATCACAAGCTAAGAAATACACATAGCTCTAACTCCAGAATGAAACAAGAACGTAAATACATAAGGGCTAATACTAAACAACAAGAATAGAAAGAGACTCATCGGTCTGCGGATGCGGCAAATATACCTTAAAGTCGCTATAGCAATCGCCTCGCCTCAGGGGTGATAGGACTGAGTCGAAGTACCTGGATCTGCACATGAAAAACATGCGCAGGAAGGGCACAACGGTACTGAGTAAGTGCCAAGCCTAACCTCGGTTGGGTAGTGACGAGGAAGGTCAGGGCCCTACTGAGGTTAAATAGAATATAAGAATTAAACAACGTAAATAAGAACAGTATAAATAAGTGCAACAGTGAAAGTATCACAGGACATAGAGAATAACGAAAACTGAAACAGAAACAAGAATCATGGAAAAACCAATACAGCTCAATGCAGAAGTAACAGTCAGGGGATCTCCCAAGATACCGTCCTGTAGTCCCCAAATGTATATATCCAATGGATCTCCCGGGTGCAGTCCCGTAGTCCAACTCACAAATGCGCGGGGATATACCAGAATACCACATCCGTAGTCCCAAATATAAATACTCAGTACTGGGGAATCTACCAGGTGCAATCCCGTAGTTCCAATTTAAAAGTGCAGGGGGATCTCCCAGAATGTAATTCCGTAGTCCCAAAGTAAACACACAGGGAAGCTCCCGAGATATCGTCCCGTAGTCCCAAAGTAAATACATAGCAGCAACAAGAACTCAATTCAATCAATTTCATACCAAGGTAAAGCATATAATTTTAACCTAGCATGTTTCACGTGAAACAAATAAGGCAGTTAAGGCAAATAGAGAAATTTAGTCAAGTAGACATGCTTCTCTAGACTAACAGTAGGCTTAATATCCAAATAGCGTAAGCTAGAAGAGGAAGAACACAATTTAAGGCTATTTTTGATGAAAATTGAATTTCCAACAATTAGCATAAGTAGGCACTCATCACCTCACGTACAAGGCATTTCAATTATCACAATGTCAATCCTAAGGGGAAAGTCCCCCACATAAGTTTAGACAAGCTATTTACCTCGAACCAGCTCAAAATCAACCCGAAACCACGCTCTTACCACGAGTACTCGATTCCAAATGACCCAAATCTATTCAATTTAATTTTATAATGTAAATAACACTTCAATTAACTGATTCTACAATTAAATTCTAAGCTAATATGCAAAATTAGGTAAAATAACCAAAACGCCCCTCGAGCCCACGCCTCGGAATTGGGTGAAATTTATATTTGAGAAATCCTCACACTCTCACGATTTCATACATACCAAGAACACTGAAATCGGAGTCCAAATGGCCCCTCAAATTTTCATTTAAGATCTCTAAATCCCAAGCCCTAATTCTTCTATTATAGGCCTAGATTCCATGACTTACTACGTAGATTTCACATTAGAAACGAGTTGTAAGACCAAGAATCTTACCTCCGAGTGATTCCCCTCGAATCCCTCTTCAATCCCCTTAAAATAGCTCCAAAAATAATTAAAATAGTGGAAATAAAACCCAAAGTCACAGAACCCCTCTTTAAAACATTCTGTCCAGCAGTTTTTGCATCTGTGGCCTTGAGACCGCTTCTGCGGTCCCGCACTTGCGGAACAAAGGTCACATCTGCGACCCATCACTTAAATGCCCAGATTCTGCATCTGCGGCTCCCCACCCGTAAATGCGGTACCGCTCCTACGAAAAATATACCGCATCTGCAGTTTCTGATGATTTTTCCCAGTTACCGCTTCTTCGGTCATTGAGCCGCATCTGCGGCGCCACACCTGTGGAACTCAAATCGCAGGTGTGGTTATGATAGAACCAGCAGCTGAAGTTGGAACTTTAACCTCAAAATTTCCTCCGTCAACCATCCGAAATCATCCTGAGGCCCTGGGACCTCAACCAAAGGCACCAAAAAGTCTAATACCACTGTCAAAACTTGTAACAATCCTTAAAACACCTAAAACAACATCGAAACCTCAAATTAACCATGGATTCAAGCATAACAATTCCAAATTCCTCAAAATACGCTTTCGATAAAAAAATCTATCAAACCTCATCCGAATGGCCTGAAATTTTGTACACACACCACATTCAACACTACGGAGCTACTCCAACTTCCTGAATTCCATTACGACCCTCGGATCAAAATCTCACAATTTAAGGCTATTTTAATGAAAAATAGGATTTTCAACAATTAACACAAGTACGCGTTCGTCACCTCACGTACAAGGCATTTCAATTATCACAATATCAATCATAAGGATTCTCCCACACAAGGTTAGACAAGCCACTTACCTCGAACCGACTCAATAATCAACCCGAGACCGCGTTCTTGCCAGGAGTATTTGACTCCAAATGGCCCAAATCTATTCAATTAAGTTTTATAATGTAAATAACACTTCAAGTAACTGATTCAACAATTTAAATTCTAAGCTAATACGTGAAATTAGGTAAAATGGCCAAAACGCCTCTCCGGGCCCGTGTCTCGGAATCGGGTAAAATTTATGGTTTTAGAATCCTCATACTCTCACGAGTTTAGTCATACTAAAAGTACCAAAATCGGACCTCAATTGGTCCCTCAAATAATCACTCAAAGGCCTCTAATTAGTCAAGCCCTAACCCACAAATTTACCACTGATTTTCTTTAAGTTTTCATGTTTAAATTGATAAAAATCATTCCAATACCACTATTAAGTTTTCAACCATGCTGCTACGCTATCACATCTGCATTACATGTTGGATTTATATCCCAAGATTTATGACAAGAGCCTATTGTCATAAAACTATAGTTCTATGTTGATGTATGCTCAAATACTTCATTTCGGTATTGAGTGACCATTCTTGGTATAGAGGACCACTCACTTAAGTTGTAGTATCAACTTAAGTGAGGGGATATCAATAACAAGTTGGGAGAGGTTTAACGATGGAAATACTCTGGTCAAAAACCGTCTCAGTGGTGCAGCAGCATGGTAAATACACAATGCATGCCAATCACGTTAAATAAATTTTCTGATTAAAATTACGGGGCAAATACGTGTTATGCCACAATATTAATAAATATTAATTAATACTCCCTCTGTTTCAATTTATGTGAACTCATTTGACTGGACACGGAGTTTAACTAAAGAGAGAAGACTTTTGAACTTTTGGTGTAACATGAAGCACATATATTTTGTGTGGATATAAATCACTGCATAAAGGTAAATTGTTTTAAAATAGGGAAAGAGGTCATTCTTTTTGGCACGGATTAAAAAGGAAATAGGTTCACATAAATTGAAACGGAGGGAGTATGTTTTTTGTATTCTGATCGATACAAGTATATCACATCGTAAATATTAAAATTTACTTGTGATATAATTATACCCTTCAACTACGGTTATTACTTGATTGCGGATGGTACATAGTAGAAACTATGATAATACACCATAGTCTCCAGATTACAACACTGTATGCTATCATATTGTGTGGTGATCTTACAACTGCGAAATAGTGTGAACTATGAGGAAGAAATGGAGCTTTGTCAGGGGGAACTAATGGATGATTACTTGTTCACTTCTATTATGGCAAGCAACTGATAGTTATGCTCATGGCATGACTATCAGATTCAAGTAAGTGGAAACATTGATTAATATTACTTTAATCAATATGTGTGTAAATACTTCACACAATTGATTACCAATAAGGGATTGTGTTGTAATACTCAAAGAAACTTATTCGGTTTCCAAAGTATAGCAAAAACAGTTGAATATATTGAGACTATAAATAAATGAAAGATTTAATATCTTTTATTACTACAACTTGTAGCGGGGTAATATGTATATGAAAAACTACCCGCTTTATTCTCTAATTTGTACTACATATCATAATAAATGTAAGTTAATCCCAACATTTATGTACTTTGACCATTTCTTAGGTTAAATGAGTAACAATGTGTCATGTAACCGACTAAAATTAGAGTTCAGGGGTTTTAGCCCTATCAACTTTAAACACCTAATTTAAGTGAGGATACATGGGGTTCTAGACTTCCAGTGTTTACACAAGATTATATTATCATTATAATAAAATAAGTAGGCAATCCATATTAAAAATAAGAGTATTAAGATATATGTGATAGCGATATTCTGGAGATTAGTGAACTAGTGCATAGCCCAAATGGGGCTCTGATTCACTAATATGGCTACATTAGATTGAATTTAATTATAATTAACACCGCCTGTGCATATTTATAATTAAACGCGACTAACATTAATGGTAATTAAAAATCTAAGTATACCTCTGTGACGACCCGACCAGTCGTCTCATGAGTTACCGCTCCATTTCCCCCCATATCTGCTTCTTTATGCTTCGTTATCCGTGTTTCATGTGATCAAGTTGATTAGTTTGCCTTCGGAGAGGATTTGGTAAGAAATGAGACACTTAATCTCTTTTAAGAAGGCTTAAGTTGGAAAAGTCAACCGGATGTTGACTTATATGTTAGAGAGTTCAGATGTGAGTTCCGATGGTTCGGTTAGCTTCGGGAGGTGATTTATGACTTAGGAGCGTGATCGGAATTAGTTTTGGAGGTCCGGAATAGAATTAGGCTTGAATTGACGAAGTTGATATTTTGGCGATTTCCGGTTGGTAGGTGAGATTTTGATCCGAGTATCTGAATGGAATTTCGAGAATTTGTTGTCGTTTCGTTATGTCATTTCGGATTTGTGTGCAAAATTTCAGGTCATTCGGACCAGGTTTGATAGACTTTTTGATCGAATTCGAATTCGAATTTGGAAGTTTTGGAATTCTTAGGCTTGAATGCGAGGGTGTTTCGATGTTTTTATGTTGTTTTGAGCGTTCCAAAGTTTGGAACAAGTTTTAATGATGTTATGGGGCGTGTTGGCATGTTGGGTCGGGGTCTCATGAGGCTCGGATAAGTTTTGGAATATTTTTGTCGTTTTGAGCATAAACATATAATGATCCAAAAGTCCAATTTTAGTTCTACATATCGCAATTTGATTTCGAGACTTCCAGAAATTTAAATAATGAATTGTAGGAGTGATCTGGAAAGTTTGGTCTAATTTCATCAAGTCGCGATTGGGTTTTTGACACGAAACATGAGTAAATTGTTTAACGAGCGAAATGAGTATTGAACTAAGTAAATGAGCTCCGAATTGAGTTTCGACTGAAGGGCTATGTTCGTGTTATTATTTATGACTCATAGGAACAAGAATCATCAAATTCCGAGTTCGTATGATGGAGTTAGAGCCTTTTAAGTGAAAAGAAAAGTTGCTGCAATTTTTCGGGCAGTTTTTGCATTTTTCGCACGTGAACAGTGACCACACCTGCGTGAACAGTGCCCATGAACAGTACCTCGTGAACAGTAAAAACGCGTAAACAGTAACCCGAAAACATTCTGGGAAAAATGTTAAGTTTTGAAAATAGGACTTCGTTCCCATTTTCCATTTTTGACGATTTGGAGCTCGGATAAGGCGATTTTTCGAGGGACTTTTGGAGAGAACAAAGGGGTAAGTATTCTTAACTCAATTATGGTTGGATAACTTGAATCTATTACTAGTTTTAGCATTTAATCCGTGAATTTTGTTGGAAAAATTTAGAAAACCCTCTTGGATAAAATCACGGATTTGAGGGTCGAAATGTGATGGGATTTGGATATTTTTGGTATGGTTAGACTCGTGAGGAGATAAGAAATCCGTTGATGTAAAAAATTTTGAGTTTTGAGACGTGGGCCGGAGGCTTAGGTTTTTGCTAATTTCGAGAATTTTGGTATTTTTCGATTATTTCGATTGGGCTTTGTTCCCTTATCATATTATGACGTATTCGTTCTGATTTTGGATAGATTTGACGCACGTCGCCAATTCGAGGGGCAAGGGTGTCGCGAGTTAAAGAAGTAGCCGGTTTGAGGTGAGTAATAATTTTAAATGATGTCCTGAGGGTTTGAAACCCCGAATTTGCACAATGTAGTGCTATACTGAGTTGAGATACATGCTGTGTGACGAGTGTGAGGTCCAATGCTATTGGGGATTGTGACTTGGTCCATCTCGAATGATATTTTTACTATATTTTTGACGGAGTCTTATATTTTATTATGATGAATTGGGCTAGTTGTCATGTTTGGGGCCTTGTGCTGACCTGTAGAACCCTTGGGGGATTTTTGACTGGTTTTCCTCACTTATTTGTAAAAAAATTCATATTCTCAGTCATGTTTCCAATTGTATAAGATAATATGAACCGGATTTTTGAAATTGTTAATCCTAAATGAAAGAAATATGAGGGCTGAGATCCCTACCGTATATTATTTTGCCCGAGAGACTGTGATTTTAATGACTGAGAGGGGTTGAGGACCCAATAGTGAGGATATTTTATATGATATGGATCGGGCTGCACGCCGCAGCAAATAAATATATTGGATCGGGTTGCGCACCGCAGAATTACTTATATTGGATCGGGCTGCGCGCCGCAGCAATTATTTATATGGATCGGGTTGCACGCTGCAGCATATATATATATATATATATATATATATATATATATATATATATGGATCGAGCTGCGCGCCGCAGCAATATAGCGCTTGGGCTGTAGGAGCCCCTCCGAAGTCTGCACACCCCTAGTGGGCGCAGTTGACTATTATTATTATAGATCGGGCTGTACGCCATAGTGATATACGGATCGGGCCGCACGCCGCAACGGTATATATATTTATTGATTTGGTTATTGTGAGAAGTATAAGAATTGAGAACTAAGGATAAGAACGAATAAATAAACTAAAATGCTCGAGGAGCCGATTCATACTGAGTTATACTTGTTTTACCTGGTTTAAGGAATTTCACTTGATTTTCCTCATTTACTGCTGTTTAAATGATTTTACTATTTTGATGTAGAACTACTTAGTGACTTTATGTGATTTCATTCTGTCAGTCATTATTTATCGTTATTACTCACTGGGTCGGAATACTCACATTACTCCGTGCACCGTGTGTGCAAGTACAGGTATTCCTAAGGCATAGAGCAAGCTTTCCTGCCGTCCAGTTCTCATCGAAGTTATCGTGGTAGCTACATCGTAGTGCTACATTGAGGTGAGGCACACGCTCAATGACGAGCGTGGGGTCGTTTACTATTGGGGATTGTGACTTTGTATATCCCGAGTGATGTTTTTATCATGTATTTGATTGAAGCTTATTTGCTATCATCATTATTTGGACTGATTGTCATATATCACTACAAGAAATATAGCTTTTATTGGCGACTCCATTATGTCGCTACAGATAACATTTAGGGGCGAGCAGAGTCGCTGCAATATCTGGTTTTTAGTGGTGACTCAATTATGTCACTACAGATAACATTTAGTAGGATTTATGTGGAGCTATCCCAAGGTCGCCTCTAAAGGCAATTAGTGGCGACTTTAGTGGCGACTTTATAGTGTTTATTAGCGACTTTAGTCGCCACTAAAAACCAGATATTGCAGCGACTCTGCTCTCCCCTAAAAGTAAATAATATCGCCACCAAAACGACTCCTCAATCTGTGTTTCTGGGAAGGTCGCCACTAAAGAAAGACTTTAGTAACGAGTATAGTCGCCACAATCTGTATCTATTGCAGCAATTTTGATCGCCACTGGTAGCTAAGGACTTTAGTGGGGCTTCTTGTCGCCTCAAATACTAATTATGTCTAGCAACAAGGTATAGTCGCCACTAAATCCATTTTTTAACAACTAACCAATGCTGTAGATTTCTTATGGTGACCTACTACTGGCAGATCAGTTATATTCCATGCAAATAAATTCATCATACAACTATTTAAGCTTGTCTATAAAGAATTCTAAGAGATCATTGAAAGGGTTAGGTGCTTTACTTGGTCTGGCTAAACCTATTTTGCTATCACTTTTTTCCTATAGCACATCAGTCGATTCTAAATGTTATGCAACTCATGTGAAAGTTTGTCTTTTCCTGTACTAAAGGAGTGGTAAAAGTCAGTTAGAAACTATCAAGAAGGTTCATTAAAACCAATAGCAAAAGAAGAAGACAGAACAATTCTTTCTTAAAGTACCTATGAAATAAAAATAGTAAAGATGATTACTTGGCTATACTAACTTGTAAATTTCAAGTTAATTGAGCAACAAAGTTAAAGAGAAACTAGAGATACAAACCTCCAGTGATAACTTGCATCTTGAAGTGATGAAGGCGAAACTGGAACCTTGATGGCTGCTTTGTTCAACATTGAATTTGAAACAATGTGTTGGTCCTGACAGGTACGATCATAAATCATCACAAGATATTACATTGGTAGCATGTCATGCTATGAAATTTACATAAGTTGAGGATTGAAATACCATTAAAGCTCAATAATTTACGAATTTAGTTGAATTAAATGGATTTCTCTCCTCATTATATAGAGTCTGACCTGTGTATGCTAGAAGTTAGTAAAACATGGATAGCACCCTAGTACTCCAAAAACTCATAAGTTTAATATCATCTTGACTATATACATTTGTGGCTCTGTGCTAAAAGAAAAGGCACATGCATAACTAAAAACGTACTTATTATACAATAATAGAGACTTTTTTGGATAATTCGTCATTCCAAAACCTTAAGCAGCTAAACAAACTTGATTTAATGGAAAAAATAAAGAATAGAAATTGACTAATTGTAGTTTCCCCTTTAAAATAATGACATCATAAGCATGCACCCTAAAGATTTCGAAAATTAGTTACCAGGTCTAAAATAGAGAAAGCGGTGATATTTACAAGGAACAACGGAAAAAATGTCGAAAATTGTTCTACCAAGAGTAAACATAAGTTTTGTTTGTGGAATTAAACCCTACATAAGAAGCAAATAAAGATGTGTACTCATTAGTAGAAAACCCAACAGTCAATATAAATTGATGTAAAAAATAATAGCCAGTAACTTTTTGCACATATTTTATGTGATTGTTTTTCGGACAATTCATTGCTGCAACCCTTGTCCCAAAATAGATAAGTCCTACTTTCATTCCTTGACAAGTCATACTTTTCAATAGACTTTTCCTTTATTTTATTTTCCATAATACAAAGATATAATGTATAAGGAAGAGGAGCTTGCTGACCTCAAGGCATTCACTATTTAGTCGCAGACTACTTTCAGAATCGGTTGACACTGTTTTTTAGCTAGAATCCTCCATCTTATCCTCTAGAATTTGTCTACTCATCTTCTTTGATGTTGTATTTGATTCCTCAAGTAATGAAGTCAAGGTCATGCCACGTCTTCTCAACTCTTTGATACACAATAAATCCGAAGGTTATTCACCTATGAGCACCAATCGGTTGACAATGGATTTGAGGTTTTTTAAGATAAATCAATAGTATATTCAAGTAAAATCTAGAAGATTATTTTAGGTCTGTGAAAATGGAAGCTTTTAGACGGCTGGGTGATTGACCTATGACCATGAGGCAAGTCAATCCAGTCATTCAATCACAATCAATTACAGTTACAAATGTTCTGTTACGAAAAGCCAAATCTGCTGGAAGTTTTAGTGACTTGAAATTCGAATTTGGATACATATTTAAAGGGATTCAAGATTAAGATATGCAGGGACTTCCCAACATAAGCTGAATTTCTCAACCACTTATTGATCAACGGACGACAACCACCTGATACCCCGTCCAATATTAATTCTTCGTTTGAAGTTTCCCTTCTTTCGCTAAGCAATTGGTACGTAAATAATTGAAGATACATGTGTAGCGAATGTAATAAATCAGTACACAAGTTTCTTTCTGATCAGAAAGTTAAATTTTTCATTAACAAAATGCAGACAAGCACAAAGATCAGTATAGAGATATTTAATGACACGTGTAAGTAAAGTAAATAGTTTTATTTATTCCTACTATATAGAAGAGCGCAGAAGTACCTCACCGTCGACATCTATCACGACCCAAACCCACTTGGTCGTGATGGCGCCTCTCGTGAAGACGAGGCCAGCCAACAGAACATTAACTCCTCTAATATCTATCAGTTATTAATCATCAATAATCTTAAAGCAAGAATATCATAACCAGAAATATGTAAATAACTGCGATATCAACAGTAAAGCAACAATACTCAGCTTAGACAATAGTACAAATATCAATTTAGAACTCCAAGTTTGAGTAAATATGGCTCAGTTCAAGAAACAGTGTAAATCACATGGACTGAGTTCAAGTAATGTTTCAAATAGTTAGGGAAAACAGTAAAGATAGTTCATAAAGAGTTCAAACAGTCGGCAATAATCCCCAAGTATGGCAATAAGCCCAAATCATAGGGAGAACAACAAGTCATCGCTAATACACGGTAAAATATCATCCGGACAGGACCACGTCACAGTCCCCAATAGTAAATAACCCCGCGCTGGTCATGGGACGCGTGTCTCATCTCGACATAGCACTACGTTGTGCAAATCCGGGGTTTCAAACCCTCAGGACGTCATTCAAAAGCATTACTCACCTCTAGCCGGCCGATAGTCTAGCTCGCAATGCCTTTACCCCTCGAATCAGCCTCCTCCTGTGTAGGATCTGACCAAAACCACAAGGAACACGTCACAATAGGCTAATGAATCATAACCCAATCGAAAAGACTCGAAAAATAACAAAAAATCACGAAGTTGGCAAAACCCGAGCCCCGGGCCCACTTCTCAAAAAATTACGAAATTCACATCACTGGATTTCTCGTCTCGCCACGAGTCTATACATATCAAATTCATCAAAATCGGAGATCAAATGCCCCTTCAAATTCCAAATTTACATTCCAAAAAACCAAGCCCTAGTTCTTCCAATTTTTACTCCAATTTTCCATGAATTAAAGGTAGATTCTTCAATATAATGATGTTTCTAGGCCATAGAACTTACCTCCGATCAATTCCCAATCAAAACTCTCTAAAAATCCCATCAATAGCTCTCAAGCTCGCTCAACAATGGAGGAAAAATGATGGAACTCGCGGATGAAATAAACCCTTTAAACCCTTCTGTGCACAGTCCTTTTCGCTTCTGCGGTCCCGCTACCGCTTATGCGGGACCGCTTCGGCAGCCAAATCGCCGCTTATGCGGTTTTTCATTAAACCCTCAGCTTCCGCTTTTGCGGCCCCACATCCGCTTCTGCTGGTCGACCATATTTGCTTATGCGGCTAGATGTCCGCTCCTGCGGACCCGCTGATGCGAGCCACCTTCCGCTTCTGCGGAATTTCCCTAGCCAGCCAACGATCGCTTCTGCGATCACATACCCGCTTCTGCGGTCTATTTCCGCAGAAGCAGAAATACCAGATGACAGCAAAGATCTGACCTACAACACACCTCAAAACTCTCGTTTAACCACCCGAATTCACCCCGGGGCCCTCGGGACCTCAACCAAATGTACCAACATATCCCAAAACATCATACGAACTTATTCCAATCATCAAAACATGTCAAACAACACTAAATCCATCAATTCACATCGGATTCAAGCCTAAGTTTCTTCAAAACTTCCGAAATGCATTTTCGATCAAAAACCCAACCAAACGCCGTCCGAATGACCTGAAAATTTGCACACATATCCAAAATCGCTTAACGAAGCTACTGCAACTCTCGGAATCCCATTCTGACCCTCGGATCAAAATCTCACCTACCAACCGAAATCCGCCAAAATACTAACTTCGCCAATTCAAGCCTAATTCTACACCGAACCTCCAATTCCGATCACACTCCTAAGTCACAAATCATCCCCCGAAGCTAACCAAATCACCGGAATTCACATCCGAGCCCTCTAACTAAATAGTCAACTTTCGGTTGACTTTTCCAAAACAAGCTTCCCTTTAAGAGACTAAGTGTCTCATTTCTATCTAAAACCAATCCAAATTCTACTCGATCACCTCAAATATTGATATTGAAACATAGAGAAACATAATATGGCGGAAACGGGGCGGTAACTCATGTGACGACGGACCGGGTCATCACATCCTCCCCAACTAAAACAAACACTCGTCCTCGAGCGGGTCAAGAAACATACCTGGAACCTCAAACAAGTGAGGATATCTGCTCCGCATCTCCCGCTCGGTCTCCCAAGTGGCCTCCTCCACGGGCCGACCTCTCCACTGCACCTTCACCAAAGCTATATCCTTTGATCACAATCTCCGAACCTGACGACCCAAAATAGCCACTGGCTCCACATCATAGGTCAAATCGTCATCCAACTGAACCATGCTGAAATCAAAAACATGGGACGGGTCCCCAACATACTTCCGGAGCATAGATACATGAAATACCGGATGCACGCTAGACAAGCTGGGTGGCAAAGCAAGCTCATAAGCCACCACTCCAACCCTCCTAAGTATCTCAAAAAGCCCAATGAATCTCGGACTCAGCTTCCCTTTCTTTCCAAATTGCATAACGCCCTTCATGGGCGAAACCTTCAACAAGACCTTCTCGGCCACCATATAAGATACATCTCGAACCTTCCGGTCCGCATAACTCTTCTGACGCAACTGAGCTGTACGTAGTCTCTCCTGGATCACTTTCACCTTCTCTAAGGCATCCTGGACCAACTCTGTCCCTAATAACCTAGCCTCGCCGGGCTCAAACCAACCAATCAGAGATCTACACCGTCTCCCATATAAGGCCTCATACGGCGCCATCTGAATGCTGGACTAATAGCTGTTGTTGTAAGCAAACTCTGCAAATGGAAAGAACTCAGCCCAAGAATCTCCAAAATCAATAACACAGGCACGCAACATGTCCTCCAATATCTGAATGGTACGCTCGGACTGCCCGTCCGTCTAAGGATGAAACGTTGTGCTCAACTCTACCTGTGTGTCCAACTTTCGCTAAAAAGTCCTCCAAAACTAGGAAGTAAACTGAGTACCCCTATCCGAGATAATGGAACTGGGACCCTATGCAATCGTACAATCTCCCGGATGAAAATCTCTGCTAACCGCTCCGAAGAATATATAGTACACACCGGAATGAAGTGCGCGGACTTGGTCAGCCGATCCATAATCACCCAAATCGAATCAAACTTCCTCGCTGTCCGAGGGAGACCACTCACAAAATCCATAGTAATCCTCTCCCACTTCCACTCGGGAATATCCATACACTGAAGTACACCACCGGGCCTTTGATGCTCATACTTGACCTACTGACAGTTGAGACGCCGAGCTACATAACTCACAATATCCTTCTTCATTCTCCTCCACCAGTAATGCTGTATCAAATCCTGATACATTTTTGCGGCACCTGGATGAATAGAATACCGCGAGTTGTGGGCCTCCTCCAATATCAACTCCCGAAGCCCATCCACATTGGGCACGCAAATCCGGCCCTGCATCCTCAACACGCCATCACTATCAATAGTCACATCCCTGGCATCATCATGCTGAACCCTGTCCTTAAGGACAAGCAAATGTGGATCATCGTACTGGCGCTCTCTAATGCGGTCATACAAGGAAGACCGAGCTACTACACAACCCAACACCCAACTAGACTCCGAAATATCTAGCCTCACCATCCGATTGGCCAAAGCTTGGACATCAACTGCAAAGGGCCTCTCCCCAACTGGAATGTACACCAAACTACCATACTCACCGCCTTCCGGCTCAAAGCATCGGCCACTACATTGGCTTTCCCCGGATGATACAAAATGGTAATGTCATAATCCTTGAGTAACTCAAGCCACCTCCGCTGTCTCAAATTATGATCCTTCTGTTTAAACAAGTACTGAAGGCTGCGATGATCATTATATACCTCACACGATACGCCATATAAGTAGTGCCTCCAAATCTTCAAAGCATGAACTATAGCAGCCAACTCCAAATCATGTACGGGGTAGTTCTTCTCATGAGGCTTCAACTGACGAGAAGTATATACAATAACTCTACCCTTCTGCATCAACACACATCCAATCCCAACTCTCGAAGCATCACAATACACGGTGTAAGAACCTGAAGTTGATGGCAAAACTAACACTGGAGTTGTGGTCAAAGCTGTCTTGAGCTTCTG
>MU779078.1:69763-92613 GCA_026770625.1 Nicotiana glauca | reverse complement strand
CTTCAGCTGGTGATAGCCTGAACGGAGATCAATCTTAGAGAATACCCTTGCTCCCTGGAGTTGATCAAACAAATCATCAATGCGCGGTAGTGGATACTTGTTCTTCACTGTCACCTTGTTCAACTACCTGTAGTCAATTCACATTCTCATTGTGCTATCTTTCTTCTTCACAAATAAGACCGGTGCACCCCAAGGTGATACACTAGGACGAATGAACCCCTTATCTAGGAGTTCCTGAAGTTGCTCATTCGACTCCTTTAACTCTGCTGGTGCCATACTATAGGGAGGAATAGAGATGGGCTGAGTGCCCGGCACCAGATCAATACCAAAATCAATGTCCCTGTCCGGTGGCATGCCCGGTAGGTCTGCTGGGAACACATCTGGAAAATCCATCACCACGGGAATAGAATCAAGACTAGGAGTCTCGGCTCCAACATCTCTTACAAAATCCAAATACGATAGACAACCTTTCCCAACCTTCCGCTGGGCCTTTAGAAAAGAAATTACCCTGCTAGGAACATAGTCAGTCATACCACGCCACTCGATCCTCGGAACACCAGGAATAGCCAACGTAACTGTCTTGGCATGACAGTCCAAAATAGCATGGTATGGAGATAGCTAGTCCATACCCAGAATCACATCAAAATCTACCATGCTCAACAGCAACAAGTCAACTCGGGTCTCCAGACCCCCAATAGTCACTAAACACGACCGATATACATGGTCTACCACAATGGTATCGCCCACCGGGGTGGATACATGAACAGGTAAGGCAAGGCACCCCCAGGTCGTACCCAAATGGTGAGCAAAATAAGAAGACACATAGGAATAGATGGATCTAGGATCAAACAAGATAGAGGCATCCCTGTGGCAGACTGAGATAATACCTGTGATAACAGCATCTGATACCATAGCGTCCCTCCTGTCCTGAAGAGCATAGAATTGAGCCTGACCACCGCCAGTACGGCCTTCACCCTTGGAGCAGCCCCTGGCTACCTGGCCTCCACCCCTAGCTGACTGGGCGGGCGCTGAATAAATAGGAGCAGAAGATGAGGGTTGATTCCTTTGCTGAGACTGACTACCACGGCGCCGAGGATAATGCCTCCACATGTGCCCAACCTCCCCACACTCATAACAGCTCCCGGGTGCTGGAGAATGGGACTGAAGGGAACCCTGCACATCAGAGTGACTGGCTGACGCACTCGGTCTGGAGGAACCCTAAACAGATGGAGCTCATGATGAACCCTGAGCTGGCAGAGCACTAAGAGATAACTGGCTCTGCTGATAACCCTGATGACCCCAACCGGAAGATGACCCGTTGTTCAGAACGGGTCGACTGAGGAGGCCTGAATGAACGACCTCTGCTCTGCTGGAACTGGCTCCTAGACGGAGCACCACTAAAGCTACCAGAACCTCGAGGCCTCTTGGCCTCCCTCTCCTCTCTGTCCTGACGGCGAGCCAACTCAATATCACGAGCAATATCAACTGCATCCTCGAAGGAAATACCCAGAACTCTCTCTCGAGTCATTAGAATACGAAGGTGATAGTTAAGTCCATCTACAACCCTCTTGATCCTCTCTCTGTCGGTCGGAAGTATCCATGAGGCATGACGGGCTAGCTCAAAAAATCTCGCCTCATACTGGGTCACAGTCATGTCTCCCTGTCGAAGCCACTCGAACTGCCTACGCAGCTCCTCCCTCTGAGACTCTGGTACCCACTTCTCCAAAAAGATAGTGGAGAACTCCTGCCATGACAAAGGCGCTGCACCTGCTGGCCTGCGCCGCTCATATGCCTCCCACCATGTGAAGGCAGTCCCAGTGAACTGAAATGCGGTGAATGCCACCTCGCTAGACTCCAAAATCCCTGCCGTCCGAAGCATCCGCTGACACTTGTCCAGAAATCCCTGGGCATCCTCACCTTGAGCACCACTGAAAACTAGAGGTTGAAGCCTACTGAATCTCTCAAGACGACGCTGCTCATCGTCTGGCATAACTGGAACTACACAGTCCTGAACTAGTACAACCAGCTGAGCTGGAGCTGCTCCCGGTGTCTGTAAACCCTGCATCACCTGCTCGGGTGTGCGAGCAGCGGGGGTCTGACTGCCTCCCCCCGCCTGAGAAGTAGCTGCTGTAGCAGTGGCTGAAACTACCTGGGCTAGGCCAGTGCAAACTGATAATATCTGGGCCAAGGTCTCCTGGAGACCCGGAATCACAATGGCCACTGCCGGGGCCTAAACAGGGGCTGCTGGAATGTCTGCAGCTGGAGTCTGACCCTGAGCCTGGACAACTGGTGGGTCAACAGGTGCTTCCCCTGCTGCTCTGCCTCGACCACGACCACAGCCGCATCCACGGCCTTGAGTACCCTCAGCAGGTGGTACTAGTGGTCGACCGCCTCGTCCTGTAGCGCGAGTTCTCGCCATCTATGAGAGAATAGAACACAGAAGTTTAGTTCTCGGATCAACAAAGTCGCACGACAACAATTTCAATAATGTGAAGTTTTCCTAAGGGTTCTACAGCCTCTCGAGGATAAATACTGACGTCTCCGTACTGATCCGCGAGACTATACTAAACCTGCTCATGACTCGTGAGACCTAGTAACCTAGGCTCTGATACCAACTTGTCATGACCCAAACCCACCTGGTCGTGATGGTGCCTCTCGTGAAGACGAGGCCAGCCAACAGAACATTAACTCCTCTAATATCTATCAGTTATTAATCATCAATAAGCTTAAAGCAAGAATATCGTAACCAGAAATACGTAAATAACCGCGATGACAAGAGAACCAACCCAAATCTAGCCCGCAATCGGGGTGTCACAAGTCATGAGCTACTACAAAGTTTAATAACTACTACAGGACTGTATCTAAGAACATAGTCCGAAGATAACGAAGTACAGATAATAAAAAAAGAAACGGGGGCTGTGGACGCTGACAACTACCTCGTCTCTCCGGGTATGCCTGGTCTAGATGGAAATCAGCGCTCAGGAACGAACTCTACTATACCTGTATCTGCACACACGGTGCAGAGAGTAATGTGAGTACTCTGACCCAGTGAGTAATAAAAATGAATAACGACTGAGAATATAAAATCCCACACAGGCACACATAATGCTATCCCAAGAAGTAAAAATCAAGTAAGCAGTAGGAACCTGTGAAACTTAGCAAGAAATTCTCTTTGAAAACAATTAATAAAACAAGTATGCATCAAGTATGGTCAGCCATTGTTACCTGACCGGTCAGTCAATATTACCTGACCCAACGCGTGCTTCAGTGCCATTGTTACCACTGGTCAGTCATTGTTACCTGACTGGTCAGTCATTGTTACCTGACCAAAATATGTATGACAGTGTCATTGTTACCACTGTCCAATTCTAGATGGGTACCCGCGCTCACTGTGGGTGTGCAGACTCCGGAGGGGCTCCTACAGCCCAAGCGCTATCAACAAGGCCTGAAAGCCTGAACAGTATCAATACGAGGCCAGAAAGCCTCCTCACCTCACTCATCATGCCCTCACATAAGGCCCTCGGCCTCAATCAGTCCAGAAATAGTCGACAGCTTCTCGGGCAACAGTAAAGCAACAATACTCGGCTCAAACAATAGTACAAATATCAGTTTAGAACTCCAAGTTTGAGTAAATATTGCTGAGTTCAAGAAACAGTGTAAATCACATGGACTGAGTTCAAGTAATGTTTCAAATAGTGAGGGAAAACAGTAATGATAGTTCATAAAGAGTTCAAACAGTCGGCAATAAGCCCCAAGTATGGCAATAAGCCCAAATCATAGGGAGAACAACAAGTCATCGCTAATACGCGATAAAATATCATCCGGACTGGACCAAGTCACAGTCCCAAATATTAAATAACCCCGCTCTGGTCATGGGATGCGTGTCTCATCTCGACATAGCACCAAGTTGTACAAATCCAGGGTTTCAGACCCTCAGGACGTCATTCAAAAGCATTACTCACCTCTAACCGGCCGATAGTCTAGCTCGCCAAGCCTTTACCCCTCGAATCGGCCTCCTCGTGCGTAGGATCTGACCAAAACCACAAAGAACACGTCACAATAGGCTAATGAATTATAACCCAATCGAAAAGACTCGAAAAATAACAAAAAAAAATACGAAGTTGGCAAAATTCGAGCCCCGGGCCCACTTCTCGAAAAATTACGAAATTCACATCACCGTATTTCTCGTCTTGCCACGAGTCTATACATATCAAATTCATTAAAATCGGAATTCAAATGCCCCTTCAAATTCCAAATTTACATTCAAAAAACCAAGCCTTAGTTCTTCCAATTTTTACTCCAATTTTCCATGAATTAAAGGTAGATTCTTCAATATAATGATGTTTCTAGGCCATAGAATTTACCTCCGATCGATTCCCAGTCAAAACTCTCTAAAACTCCCGTCAATAGCTCTCAAAGCTCGCTCAACAATGGAGGAAAAATGATGGGACTCACGGATGAAATAAACCCTTTAAACCCTTCTGTGCACAGTCCTTTTCGCTTCTGCAGTCCCGCTACCGCTTATGCGGGACCGCTTCTGCAGCCAAATCGCCGCTTATGCGGTTTTTCATTAAACCCTCAGCTTTCGCTTTTGCGGCCCCACATCCGCTTCTGCGGATCGACCATATTCGCTTATGCGGCTCTGCTCCTGCGGACCCGCTGGTGCGAGCCACCTTCCGCTTCTGCGGAATTTCCCTAGCCAGCCAACGATCGCTTCTGCGATCACATACCCGCTTCTGCGGTACTACCGCTTCTGCGGTTCCGCAGAAGCGGAAATACCAGATGACAGCAAAGATCTGACCTGCAATACACCTCAAAACTCTCGTTTAACCACCCGAATTCACCCCGGGGCCCCCGGGACCTCAACCAAATGTACCAACATATCCCAAAATATCATACGAACTTATTCCAATCATCAAAATACGTCAAACAACACTAAATCCATCAATTCACATCGGATTCAAGCCTAAGTTTCTTCAAAACTTACGAAATGCATTTTCGATAAAAAAACCCAACCAAACGTCGTCCGAATGACCTGAAAATTTGCACACATATCCAAAATCGCTTAACGAAGCTACTGCAACTCTCAGAATCTCATTCCGACCCTCGGATCAAAATCTTACCGACCAACCAGAATCCGCCAAAATACTAACTTCGCCAATTCAAGCCTAATTTTACACCGAACCTCCAAAACCAATTCTGATCGCACTCCTAAGTCACAAATCATCCCCCGAATCTAGCCAAATTACCGAAATTCACATCCGAGCCCTCTAACTAAATAGTCAACTTTTGATTGACTTTTCCAAAACAAGCTACCCTTTAAAAGACCAAGTGTCTCATTTCCATCTAAAACCAATCCAAATTCTACCCGATCACCTCAAATACTGATATTGAAACATAGAGAAACATAATATGGGGAAAACGGGACGATAACTCACGTGACGACGGGCCGGGTCGTCACAACATCCCTGCTTAGACACAGGGGTATTTAAGTATTTTCACATACCTTCTATTTTCCCCTGTGCTTACACATGCGCTGAACTTTGCTGCGTAAGTTGTAGATGCATATGAGATGAGAATGCATCTACAGATATATGTCGATGTTTTCCACGAAATTTCATCCGATTTTACTCCCACCATCTCTCTTCCTCTGTATCTTCTATGGAATTTTCTCCTTGAGTTTTCGCTACATTTCTCAGTAACAACACGAGAATTTATCTGCCGTTCTTCTTTACTCACTGGTATTTGATTAAAATTGGTAGGTGTTTAAATTACGGATTTCTGTTCCATCTCATAGACTAAAACACTTCTGAAATCTTCGTTTTTGTCTCCGCTTTATCTCTTCTGCTGATTGTGTTGTTGCTTTCGATGTTTTTGAATTCGAATTCTATTGAAAAATTCAAAGTTTTCTAGGGCCGAGAACTGAAATGGAATATCAATGTTTTGTTTGTGGATTTTTTTATAGGCTGTATCATTGTGAAGAAATGGTGTTTATAGCAAGAAAAGTTACCTGTAGCTTAAGCCCCAAAGTTAACTCCTTCTCACTGTAAGACCTTCTTTCCCACCTCATTTGTATTCTTTATGATTATTTTTAGTTGACTATTGTATTTTGCTTTGTTAATCAAAATTCAGTTTTCTTAATGGATATTATGCGTAGTAGGATTGGGTTCATGTTGATTTTTGTTTGACCTAAACCTGTGGTGCTGCAGTTGTTTACTCTCTTTGTCCTGTAAGTGTTTGATAAAATTCCTCTTTTATCAAACACTTACAGAAATCCGCAGCCTTATTCACTGCATATAGGCCAATTTGAGTGGATCGTTGACAGATTTACTATTGTGGAGTCCATCCCAAAAAATAATGAAAAGGAGGCACCGTTACCTCCTCCGTCAAAACCACTATAATTATAAATAGCAGAATTTTGCTCTGCTATTATGTGTTGTGTAATAAGATCGGTAGATTTCCAAAATATGATAATCTGCTGGTTCTTATAAATTTTTCAATCATATAGTCTTTGACATCTTTTACAAAAATCCATATTTGGTTTGTCTACATGTTCCTGCAACTTAACTGGATAGTAGTTGTATTTCCAATTCTTTTCAACTGACCATTTCAGCCTATATTGGTTTTCCAATTGCCTTTACTTAATTGGTACAAGAAATCATGTAAACATTAGTTATGATACCAAGTTTACATCCTTCTAGATAGACTAAACACTTGGCAAGATCAAAGGTACCTTTTAATGTGTTCCAACTACATTCCATTACCATTCTGAGATTTCAGATTATACTTTAGTTTATGTAGACATAGCATACTGTTGTTTTGATTTTGGATGAATGAGAAGATGGGCATCATACAACCTAGCAAGATATTTTTGTCCCTTATTATTTGTTGCATATCATCAACTATTTGAACACAAATCATCAGTTTACTCAGGTAATTCCTATTACTTGAACAAATCATTAGTTGGAAATGTAATATATTGCTTTTGCTGTTTTTTAATGAACAGATATTTAAGTGTCCTTACCGCATAGAGGAAGTTTGCAGATTTGTATGAATGGATATTTAGGTGTCTTTGGGCATATAGGAAGTTTTTGCTACTCATGTGACCCCTGTTCGTTCTTCTGTTTTATCACTTAAATAAATATATACGTCTCTATTTCTCTCAATTCCGGTTTCCTTAATTGATTGGTGATTTCCTATTATTTCAAGGTACATCAAAATCTCCTTGTACTGTGATATTTGGAAAGCAGAGGACCATGATTGGAAGACTTTGATCTTCACAGTAAGTTAATGATGCTCCGAAATTGAGTGTATTTGAGTCTCATGTTAATAAAGCTCTAAATTGAAGACTTCAAATTTTTTGGACTTTCAAATGTTTTTCAAATTCAACCGTATTTCTTCTCTAGATTACAGGTATACAAATGTGGTTTTCTTGTTAAGAAAAGGAAAACAATATAGATTGTGTAAAAATATTAACATGCTTTGCCTCTTATTATCTTTCCTCTTTTCTAGTTTACAAAAATGGCTCCTTTGGTGTTTATAGCAAGAAAAAGCTACCTGTAGCTTAAGCCCCAAAGTTAACTCCTTCTCACTGTAAGACCTTCTTTCCCACCTCATTTGTATTCTTTATGATTATTTTTAGTCGACTATTGTATTTTGCTCTGTTAATCAAAATTCAGTTTTCTTAATGGATATTATGCGTAGTAGCGTTGGGTTCATGTTGTATTTTTGTTTGACCTAAATTTGTGGTGCTGCAGTTGTTTACTCTTTTTGTCCTGTAAGTGTTTGATAAAATTCCTCTTTCAGCTTTATTGTGTTTTTTCCTGTTCAAAGCTTCAAATACACTTAAATTCTGCACTAATGCCCTTACGACAATGCTGAAACGGCTACTTGAGATTGTATTTAATTGTCTTTAATACACTGCATAAGTGAAAATAATATACAGGTTCAATTATGGAACCAATTACAATAGAAACAAATAAAAATGCGGACACACGCACGCACGCAAAAGAAGAAAAATAGAAAATGACTGCTTCTGATAAAGAAAATCACACAATCAGTGATATAGCTTTTCTAAACCCAATAAAAGCATAGCCTATGCTATTTCTCTTTACAAGCTGCAGGAATACATAAGTTTGAATAAACCTTTGAAGCAACTATACATAATAGTCCAGCTGAAAGGAAGTTCATGAAAAATTTGAAACTTCTTCACTTCAAGCCATTTTAGTTTTACTTTTTCCCGAAGGAATAGAGGTCAGATTTCATTGGAGGAACTGTAATATTGATAGAGAAAATATTCAAATACAAGAGTTTCGTTTCTTCTGTTCAAGAAGGGATATAATTCGAGGCATTTTAGCTCAGAATCATTCTAAAAAACTTTGCATTACTTTAGGGAGTCTGGATGATATGCTTAACTGCTAACAGAATTAACTTCAACAAAATAAACGAATCAGTTCTTTGAGTTTGTTCTTAAATCCCATTTTGACAAAAATAAATAAAATAAATGAATCGATAGCGAAGGACTTGATGGACATTCTTTTTTTCATGTGTGTTTGAATTGAATCTGAAAGTAGAGTGTAAGGAACCGTGTATATCACCTACAATCAACACATGTTCACATTAAAAAAGCCAAAAGCATGGCAATAACAAAGCTTATATAAAGCAAAATATATACTACTGAAGAAGTCAAACAACATATGCATAACAAAATCATCACAGCGTATCCAATTTTCCCATTCTGAATTATGCTAAAACCTATCAAAAAAATCAACACAACAGCAAACTTGAAGAAGCAGAACAAATTATAAAGATATGAAAATAGAATTCCCCTTTAACCAAATACCACACGCAAGAAATCAAAATCCATCACTCCTCGGCGCACCGTTTACCCAAAATCAAATCAAAATTATCCAAAATAAAATTATCAGCTTATTAACTTTTCTTCGAACGTCTGATTTCTTTTGGAATTCTACCACAAATTACCTTATTTAAAGGAATTCAATGGTTTTTTACAAAGGGAACCATATGAATTTGTTATCTTGAATTCCAATAAAAGTGCATTCCTCTAATCTATTTTATTTTTCATGTTTTAGATTCTTAAGACAATACATATCTTCTTCAATGGTATAGTGATTAAAAAATTGCAAATTCAACTTTTACTACAAATTCCTAATTATTGCAAAAAATTTCAAGTGTATTTCGTATATTTGCTGCCTCATATTTGTAATGTGGGATAGTTTGTTCTTGCAATTTTACAGTTACCAATATGCAGGTTATATTAATAAAATGGAACAATGACTTAGTATTAGTGAAATTACACCACTAACTACAGAATGGACTTGCAAAGTCCAAGCTGTAGACAAATTTCGGCCGCGAGACAGCAGAGATCAGCGAGTTCATTTTTCAGACAATAATTGTCCAGGATGTAAACGTAAGTCAAGTTACAACTACAATTGTAACATAACTTCTTTTCACTTGTACTCTTCCAATAATTACTTAGTTATCATTCTTAATAACATTGTAGGAGGAACAGGTTTGTGTGATACTTTATGGTGACGATATTAGAAGATGTGATAACTTGTTCGAACTTTTTGAGACATATCTGATTTCAACTGCCAAGGTTAGAAATCCGCAGCCTTATTCACTGCATATAGGCCAATTTGAGTGGATCGTTGACAGATTTACTATTGTGGAGTCCATCCCAAAAAATAATGAAAAGGAGGCACCGTTACCTCCTCCGTCAAGACTGAGTACGATTTCATTCGCCAACGTTGCACAACAGCCTTCCGGTGTTGAATTTGGTATGTTTTAAATTACCCTATGCCTTATAACAGCTTAATTGCTTGAAACTCATCCTGAATGCAAGTATATTGGTTTTACATACTTTTGTTTTTTTGTTTATAACAACAGATCTATTAGCTGTGGTGGCAAACTGTGGGGCAATGCAATACACCGCTCATCAGAGTAAGAGATTTCAAGAGGCCATAGTTATGGACAAAATGTGACTCATTTAATCTTCTGTTACACAACAAAATCTCTAGCTGACACTTATAAAAGTACATGTACAGGAAAAAACCTCTCTTCTTCACTATATGGGAAGACTTGGCAAGCAATGAAGCAGCTGAGTTACTGAGACAAGTGAGGCAACTACAAGAATATCCTATTATTCTGGCGAAGCGAATAGGTACCACAAAATATCAGGGTGGTAAGTTCACGCAGCTCCTGTCCCTACATATGAATTATGGTTCTGCATTGGTTATTAACAAAATTTGCATACACAGTTACCCGTTTCGCAACAAGATACAACTCAACAATCTTAATCAATCCCCTATATGTGCAAGCAACTGAATTACAGAATTGGTAAAATACAAACTATGCTTAAAATGTACCACATTATTATTTAACTGTTATTTCTTCTGTGGAAAAATAATCATCTGACATTTCCTGTGCAAATTACAGGATAAATGAGAACAAACAAATGGCAATCGAATACACATCGAAGAGTTCAGCAGAGTCAGCTTCATCACTTAATCTTGTAGCTGTTGACGATGAAATATTATCTGTTTCAGCTATTGCTATGCGTCTCTCCACTGTGAGTTCACTAAATTACAAAATAAAATGCCGAAAACTGCCACACCATGTATCTTTTATACAATATGGATAACAGTTCAATAAATTTTATTATGAGAATTCGTATATAAAAATTATTTTTAGTGTTCTTTTGTAACGATCCGGCCTGTCGTTTTTGGGATTTACACCCCGATTCTCCATTAACTGCTTCCCCTAAGTTCTTTTCTGCTTTTTTGATTTGCTGGGACATTCGGTGTTAGGAGTCGGAGCGTTTTGGGACACTTAGTCCCTAAATGAGAGCTTAAGAGTTGAAAAATGGTCCGTATTCGGAACAGTATGAAGATGACCTCGGAATGGAAATCTGATGATTCTGTTAGCTCCGTTAGGTGATTTTGGGGTTGGGAGCGTGTTCGAAACGTATTTTGGGGGTTCGTAGCTCATTTAGGCTTGAAATGCCGAAGTTTGAATTTTTAAAGTTTCCGGCCCGATAGTGAGTTTTTGATCTGAGGATCGGATTTGAATTCCGGAAGTTGCTGTAGCTCCGTCATGTCATTTGGGACATGCGTGCAAAATTTCAGGTCATTCGGGCGATGTTCGGTTAGATTTTTGATCGAAAGCGTGTTTTATTGGAATTTGAAGTTCTTAGGCTTGAATCTTTGATTTAATTGGATTTCCGGTGTTGTTTTAGGTGTTTTAAGGATTGGTACAAGTTTGAATGAGGTATTAGATGGTATTGGTACTTTTGGTTGAGGTCCCGGGGGTCTCGGGATGATTTCGGGTGGTTAACGGGGGAAAATCTCTAAGTTTGTAGCAGCTGGTGTCTTATTTCTTCTGGTATTTTTGCTTCTGCGGTTTGGGGACCGCAGAAGCAGAGCCGCAGAAGCGGCCCCCTTATCGCAGAAGCGAGATTTGGTCTCCCCCTCAGGAATCGCAGAAGCGGTTGTTTGACCGCATAAGCGGTACCGCAGAAGCGGTTATTTATCCGCAGAAGCGGAACCTGCCCTTTTATGAGAAGCCGCAGAAGCGGTTGTTTTGCCGCTTAAGTGGGACCGCAGAAGCGGAAATGCCTGGGCAGAAATAGAAAATTTTGAGGGTTTAATTTCATAAGTTGAAAATAGATTGAGAGCTCGGGGAAAGGCGATTTTGAGTGAGTTTTGGAGAGAAAATCATTGGGTAACGTTTCCTTGATCCCTTTTCATTATATTTCATCATTATATAGCTAAATACATCATTTGAATTCGAATTTAGGATCAAAAACTTGGTAATTTGGGGTAAAAGTTCATAGACCAAACTTTGGGGTTTTGAGGGGGCATTTGACCTCCGATTTGGGAGATTTTTATATGGTTAGACTCCTGAGTGTACGAGGGTTCTGAAAATGTGAAAATTATTCGATTCCGAGATGTTGGCTGGAGGGGCATTTTGGTCATTTTACCTATTTTCTCGCCCTAGCTTTAATTTCTATAGTGGAATCAGTTGTTTGTAATATTATTTATGATATGTAATTGACTTGAATAGATTTGGGCCATTTGGAGTCGGATACTCGTGGCAAGGGCGCAGTTTCTAGTGATATTGAGCCGGTTCGAGGTAAGTGACTTGTCTAACCTTGTGTGGGGGACTTTTCCCCTTAGGACATGTTCTCAATAATTGAATGCCTCATACGTGAGGTGACGAGCGCGTACTTGAGCAAATTGTTGTAAACCCGTTTCTAAATGGAGTAATTACATTGAAATTTTTTGTTCACTTGTTCATTTAAATTTAGGTTTAGACCTTGCTAGCGTAGAGGAGCATGCTTAGCTGACTTACTTGCTTAAATTGTTTAACTGTACTATTTGCACTCTGTGAAGCATGATAGGTTGGAAATTTCTATTACTTGTACTGGTTTAGCATTTATTTTGAGATTATGAGTTGTTGTTATGGTGTGCTTTAAATTGGGACTACGGGACGGCTTTCCGGGAGATCCCCCTGTACTTGACTTATTCTGGATTGAAGGTGCGGGATACCAAGAGATCCCTGGAACGTGTTTCTATATATATACATTGGGATACCAAGAGATCCCCGACTCACTTATTGAGGATACCAAGAGATCCTCGGGATACCAAGAGATCCCTGACTCACTTATTGAGGATACCAAGAGATCCTCGGAATACCAAGAGATCCCTGACTCACTTATTGAGGATACCAAGAGATCCTCGGGGATACCAAGAGATCCCGAGTACACATGTTGAGGATACCGAGAGATCCTCGGGTTACCAATAGATTTACGGTTACTATTCGTGGTTGAGGACAATATTTACTTGTATTGTTACCGTTACTTTCTATTACTGCTCTCCTGTGCTTATCCGATTCAGATTTTCGTTGTAGACTTTATTTAGATTGTTTCCGTCAATTATTATTATTATGTTTATGTTTATGTTTATCTCAGTAAGGCCCTGACCTTCCTCATTACTACCCAACCGAGGCTAGGCTTGGCACTTACTGAGTACCGTTGTGGTGTACTCATGCCCTTCCTGTGCATGTTTTTCATGTGCAGATCATTCAGGTACCTCTACTCAGGCGCACTATCAGTGAGGCAGGAGGACCACGGAGACTTCGAGGTAGTTCTGCTGCGTCCGCAGATCGACGAGTCTCCTTCTTACTCTATCTTTAGGAGTTTTTCTCTCTTTCGGTTGTTAGAATAATCTGGAGTTTTGGAGCCATACTGTACATTTCTATAGCCTGTGTTGCCCGTGAGCTTCCGGGTCTTTGGGAATAGTGTTAGACTTGTGTTTTATTGAGTTGTACATGCCGAGTGGCATCCAGTACCATTTTCTCCCAGTTATTTAATTTGGTTTATTCTGTTTTTCCGCAATTATTACATTTTCCGCAATATTTGGCTTACCTGGTCGTGGGAACTAGGTGCATTCACGACATGTTCAAGATCGGTGAACTAGGGTCGTGACATCTTTGTTCTTACGACTCTCTGTTTTGAAGATTTTCTGGTATTTGCATCAAAGCAATGTGCTTCAATTTCTATTTTTTGGCACAATCTTTTCAACTTCAGTGGTAATGCACCGCATTCAACAAACCTCTAAATCTAAGTTTTATATAATGAAGCTCTAGAATGCAGTCATTTTCAAGAATGATTGGGAAAATTGACTTATTGTGATGAACACTTTTGTTAGTTGTTGCACATTCACACACGTTAACATAATAATAGCAAATCTAATAGGGTCGGACGGACTGCCTGGTCAGTAAAGTAACAAACATTCAGCTATATACATGACCAATTTAGTCATTAGTGAACCCGAAGCCAACGAAGGTACTATTATTGAGAAATTGAAACCTTTGCTTCACATGAAAGAGAAAATTAACCAAAGAATGAGACTTGTATGAGGAAGAACAACTTGCTCTGTTCCTCGCCAATTCATGACAAATTTAGCATTATGCTACGAAGGGATTAAGCTAATCCACTTGAATTTACTTAGAAATTTTGAAATAAATTAATTCGATAAAGAGATAGCTTCAAGAAATACTTATTGTCCTTTGTCCTAATTTCAGGAAGCTCTCCGTGCTTACAATGTAAAGAATCATAACTACAATTGATGGAACAATAGGATTCTCTGTGAAAATATGAATTATGTTATCTCTGATGTCTAGATATGGTAGTTGACCATATCCTGCTGTTATCTATTTTTGGATTACTGGTAGCATATTTTTCTCATTTACCAGTTATATTCTTTTGATGCGTTTCTCTTCTTTGACCACTTCTATTATGGCATTCGCACCATTGCTGATTTTTTCTACGTTTCAGCCCTCCTTCGCGTACCTCACAATGCCATCTTGACCACTATTGGATATTGTTATGCCTTTGATTACTAATTTTTTCTTTCTAAGTTTCTTCTTGGTAGAACATCAAAACTTTACCCTGTTATTGTTTCCTTAAGCAATCCTTATTTCAGCATTACATTTTTACCTTTTCATTATATCTTCATATATGATTTGAGGCTTAGTGATATAATGCACAACATTTGTAGCTTATGCACTGATAAGTTTTCCACAATAAAACTCTAGAATGCATGTTATTCCGAGACCGAAAGGGAAATTGAATTACTGTGATTATTTTGTTAAGCTTGTGTATTATTAATAGAGTCATTGATATATAATTTGTCAATTTTCAGTTCTGATGGTATGGTTACTACTCTTTGCTAGAGCGAACTTTCACTGAATAACAATAAAGTTACGTTTTTCGTTGCTGGAGTAGTAGACTTGCTCAATAACTGTCTTTACCGTTCTTATATGAGGACAATTAACACACGAAAGTTAATAAATGGTTAACACTGGAAGATAAACTTAAACGTCACTCGAAATGGTTGGCATGTCTTGTATGAATCTCCAGATTGTATTGCTGAATTTCTCAGCTTTCTTATTTTCCTACTTTTTTAAATAGCTGCTGCGTAGAAATTGTTTAAATTGGATTATCGCTGTTTTATTACAGCTTAAAATTTTCATTTTGTACCAGAAATAATCTCTGGAAATAAATTTAGTATTCGAATGTTGTGTTTACTAGCCATAGTTCAGCTAATAAGCTTTTTCATTATTGCTAATGGTTCAATAGCAATTTCTGCAATGCACAGGATTGGATGGTCTTTGTTTCTAAAAGTGTTTAAATATTTTTTGTTTTTGAAATTCTTTACTTTATTTAAAAGTTTTTTAAGTTTTTACAATATTGAAATAAGATGCCATCTACCCCTCCCAACTTAAAAGACTAATTTTGTGAATTCCTTTTGAAATAGTTTAAGAGTTTTTTTTCCCTTAACAAAGGTTTAGAACAAATATGGTATTAGATAGTACAATGAAAAACATGCTATAACTTTTTAGGTTAAACTTACGGAGCTCTTATTCCCAGTTAATTTGGCTGACCAAAAATTCCTTGAAATTATATGTCTTCGCTCTTTATGCTTCGTTCATAGTTATAAGATAAGTTTTGGTTTCTTCTTTTCCTAATTTTCAGAATTTCTGCTGACTAGAAATTGTTCGAATTGAATAAGTGTTTGGTTGCAAATATTTGTGAAATTATATACAATTTTATCTTCACTGGGCTTGCTACATAAGCTCTGTGACCTTTTGTCCAAAAACATCAGCAGAGAGAGCATCAAAGGAACTGAATATAGACATCATCATCTTTGGTATTTATTGCTTCTACCTTGGAAAACAAATGGAGTTAAAAAAGACCAGAAACTAAAAGTATTGCTTTGTTGGTTTATTTTTTATGTAAGAAGTATACTTATACCCACTGCTTTAAACTTGTATGTGAAGAAAAGAAGATGCAAAGGAGAAGTATATATAGGGGTTGGATTAAAGAATAGGAAATCCTTTATCAAATGACTTTTAGGTTGGAAGACATGATTAACTGACTATTCATATTAGTATTTACCATCAAGTTTTCCCTTAGTTTTTACTGTAGAAAAATGTTAAACAACATCTGAAAATTATCCTACTACTGCCTATCAATGAGCACAATTATATGTGACAAAAAGGATATTCATTTAGTAGTGGCTTGTCAATCATTTTTGACTAATACTGTATCAACTCTAGCTGTTTTCATTATATGTTTTCATTTCTGCATTTTCTGTCCTGATTGAGGTGAAAATTCTTTCTGTCAGGTCGATTCTTGCTTAACCCTATACTTCCAGAAAATTTTAGCTAAAGTTAAGATGAGTTTCCAATAGAAATGATTGCCTCTAAGCAGATTTGTTCAGAAGTGGAACAAACTTTTTTCCCTTTCATGTTATTTGCAGTATTTATTAATTTAATATTCTTGTTTTTATTTAATGTGCAGTAGGTGTTATTTATATTATATTTACACAAAGATGAAATTGCTTTCTCATCTATAATTTGGTTATGTAGGATAAACTATACGTAAATATGTATCATTATCTGTTACTTAACTCGTGCTACTTATAACTACGGGTGCACAACTTATTTCAACATGCACATTGTTTTAAGTTTTCCTTCTATTATTTCTCCGTGTTAACACTTTGCAGGTGGAAAGTTTTTACGTCGAAGGAGAAATTTCGCTACCTGAGCATTTCCAACAATTTTACCTGCTAGGTTGTTGTGAATGTAACCATCTTGTTCGGAGCAAAATAAAAAGGGGGATTCAATGCATAAACTGCAGGCTGCCACGAATGTTAATTCCAAGGTAACAACTACTACTAATAAGATTATATCATTGACAATATTTGGTATTATATGCCATTCTCAACTAAAATAATTTACAACATACCACATCATAGGTGCCACTTTGAGGTAGAAATTACAGACGAAACTGGCACAATAACAGGAACAGTGTCTGAAGGCTTGGGCGAAAGAATATTATCAATGACAGCTGAACATATATATGATATCACCGGTGTTAAGGTACATACACACATACAACATTGCAGTTAACATATGTCAACAAATTTAATATAATACTCTGATATGATATCTATTATTTTTACTATATGTTTGCAGAATGAGTTATTCCTTGTTGCCCATATCAATCAACTACTTGCTGATAAACTATTCAGAGTTCAGCTGCAAAGATCATCATCCAGAACACCGGACAAAAATGCAGGTTCTCTGATTCTTTTGTCATACACTGAAAAACCAACCATGTTTCTACCAGAAGAGTCAACATCTGTGAGTGATGCCGACAGAATTATGGAAAAGGAGCCAATACTTGTGACTGATGCAAAAACAACTAAGAAACGGAAAAGGGAACCAAGTACACTACTAAAGCCACAGTGAAGGTTAGAAACTCAAATACCATATTTTACCATGTACTAATGTTCTTAAAATAAATATTTTATTTGTACAGATTGTCGAAGCAGTGATGTCCGCTCAGACGGTATGCGATGTATAGACACATTTTGACAATATTTTGCCAGATCATACCGATCTTTTAACAAAGTTTAGATATTTGGCCGCCTTAACAAACTGTTCCACATTTTTTGCGTAAATAGTTGACAGTAGTATGTGCCTATGTTTTTGAAGGCAATTGGTATTATTTTTGGATATTGCAGCGGCCTCTTGATGTTGTACATACCAGTTTGTTTATTGAAATATAGAAAATGAATGTAGTGTTGCTATATGTCTTGTCTATTTGACATTAATGTTACAAACATTCTATTCAAAGATTCAGTAATTGCTGCAGTACGAAATTTTAAAATACAGCCCAAAGATGCTTCTCACACAGTTGAAGTGCAAGGACAACTTCAGTAGAAAGGGAAACAACATCCATGAAGTGAATGATACAAGTGAAATATTACTTTGATTCATATATTCTCTATAATTAACTCAATATTTGTGACTACCGCAACAAATAAAGATCACTTTAGAATTGTTGGGTCCATCCGAAGCATGGGCAAGATTATCTAGTCATATATAGAAGCCGCTTGGAAGCAGGTCAGGGTCGTCATGCCTGCTTCCAAAGGGCTATTTTAGTCTTTTCCTTAATTTTGCTAACAGTTAACACGTGCAGAATAACTTTGATGGGTGGTGCTATATAAGACCTCCCTCTGCCAGCACTTAATCCCTCCTTCTGTTCATCCTCTTTATTTCTCTGCTTCAGCGATCAATTTCTTTCTCCACTTTTCTTCAGATTTTTTTCTAATCTGACAGTGATTAATCCGCTCCTGTCTCCCTCTGTACATCCTTAATTGAAGGTCTTTGCGTAGTAAACCTGGTTTCAAATGAGAAAATAATATATTAACAAATTTTGTGACTGGATTGGTTTCCACAGCTAAATTGGTTAGTTTGCACTTTCTTATTTTATTGTACCTGTTATTTATTCGGAAAAAGGTTTTAAATTGTTGCACGTTTAAACCTAATTCCTTTGGCTTGTTCCCATTGCTAAGCCTGAAATTCAACCAATCTTCTACTTAGAGAACGTACTCACCTAGAGCTTATTTCTAATTTGAGATGCCTATACACGTGATGGGAGCATGAAAGAATAGACTTCATAAAATTGGAGTGACCCTCTTCAGTTCTGTGGTTAAGAGTGGTAACTCCAATTGAAAAAAGCCTTAAATTTGTTATTCTCATTCCTACTCGCATTCTTTGATAATAGTTTGGTTGATTTTAGTTGTTCCGAGATTTATGTTATCAGTTTAATATTCGATACTTATAGTTGCAGCTTTGCAGGTTAAGGTTATGTGAAGGTTTTAAATATTAGTTTCGAGTCATAAAAAATGCTTTACACACTCTTGATGTAAGCAATATTTAGTTAAGAAGAGCTAATTAAGAATTAATTAGCTAAAAAGATAGTTGAAGACTGAATTTTAAGAGTTGAAATTGAAGGATTTGCGACACCCTATTCTTATGTGCTTAGGACATACGATTCTCTCTAAGTATTCTGTTTCTGTTGTTACTATATTATTTTAATTATTATTAGGGTAGACAACTCAATTTCAATACGACTTGCCATAGTTGTTATTGGTATAAAGTAAACTCTACTTACTGGAAATAGTATTTTAAATTTCTCACTTACCTTAGTATCATATGAATCCTAATGAATCTTGTGTAAAGGGTCTCGGCTGCTTGAACGTTGAATATTTCCTTTTTAAAAATGGTTGCCAGAGCGATGGAACCGAAATTTGAAGGCACATTTGAGTTACTTTACTTTTGACAGGAGAATCATATGGGGAGGACTGCCTCAAACTTGGTAAGATTCAACGTTGTTTTAAGTCATAATGGAGTAAACAGACGTGAATCCGATATTAAATAACAAGTGCAATCACACTTACTATTTTTAGCTTGAGTAATATGTACATACACCAAAAGAACTTAAAACATATGAATAATTAAAGAAAATTCATGTTTTACCTCCACCTGTATTCAAGTTATAGTTTAGTACAGCCGGTCCTAAGCCCGGACAAAGGAGAAGGATTTACTGTCTATTAGCAGTAACAGTTGTATTTTTATTTTCTGATTCAAATGTATTCAGTGTCAACTGGTTATGTTAGTAATATCTTTTTCAGCTCAGTTTGTTACACTTTTTGGCATTTAGTAAGAAAAAACTTTTGAATCTGTTATATGATTTCCTTAGCCTTATCTGTTAAACTTTTGGTCTATATCACTCAATGCTTCTTTGCCTGAGCATAGTCAGCAACTCAAACAGTAAGTAGAGGCAAATAAGCCTACACATCCATTGTCACAGGAGAAGGCTTGTCTAGAAAGGCCTGTCACGACCCAAACCACGCTCCGGTCGTGATGATGCCTCTCGTGAATACAAGGCCAGCCAGCCAACCCTATTTGCCTTTTTCAAAAATAGATAAGCATGAATAAACAATTTTAAAGATGATTCAATAATATTACTTAACTGAAGTACAACCAAACAAGGCCCAAACTGGGGTGTCACAAGTCACGAGCATCTAGAAGAGTCTAAATACGACTACAAGGCCAGTAATATACAGAATAAAATTTAGAATCAAAGGAAGAAATCCGGTTCCGCGAACGCTGGTGGTCACCTTGCTCAGCAACGATAGCAAAATCTTCAACCAGCTCAAAACTCGCTACCGGGTGAACCAATACCTGCATCTGCACGAGAGGTGCAGAGAGTAAAGTGAGCACTCCAACTCAGTGAGCAATAAAGGTAAATAATAACTGAGCAGTAAGAAATCATGTATAACAAATCATCATGCTGTATAGAAGCAGTGTAAAACTCTTGAGAAAATCAGTGAAACTGCGAAATCTTTAGAAATATCTTGGCTCAGTTTTAAACCTCTTTTGAAAATGATCCTTTCAAGAGTTGCAAAAATAATTTCAAAATAATTAGTGCCACTATGCACAGAGATCCGCCCCTCGGGCACAAATACCACAGTATAACAAGTAGAAGACAAATAGGTATGCAAAATGAGCACATAAAACTCACCCCTCGGGCAATCACATAGCATAGTCCAGCCCCTCGCGCAATATTTTTGTTCCTGGCCAGCCATTGTTACCTGACCGCACGGTTTTATCCCTGGTCAGTCATTGTTACCTGACCAAACGCATCATATAATATCATTGTTATCACTGTCTAAAATTTATCCTCTTTAGGTGGGTACCCGCGCTCACTGTGGGTGTGCAGACTCCGGAGGGGCTCCTACAGCCCAAGCGCTATATCATCATAAGGCCTGAAAGCCTGTTCATATCAACATAAGGCCTGAAAGCCTTCTCGCATCACACTCGAGGCCTGAAAGCCTCCTCACATAACACTCGAGGCCTGAAAGCCTCCTCACGTCACTTAACATATCCTCACATATGGCCCTCGGACTCAATCAGTCCAAAAACAATCGCAAGCCCCTCGGGTATTAGTAAAACAATGGTGCTCAGCTCAAACACTAGTTCAAATATCATTTAAACCTCAAGTTTAAGTAGAAGTAGATGAGTTCATGAAACAGTGTAATTTAATTGGACTGAGTTCAAGGAATATTTTAAATAGTGAGGAAACAGTGATGATAATTCACAAAGAATTTTAAATAGTCGGCAATAAGCCCCAAGTATGGCAATAAGTCCAAGTCATAGTGCAAAACAAGAAGTCTTAGTCAAATACGCGGTAAAATATCAACCGGGATGGACCAAGTCACAATCCCCAATAGTAAATGACCCCGTGCTCGTCATTGAGCGCGTGCCTCACCTCAATATAGCACTACGTTGTGCAATCCGGGATTTCAAACCCTCAGGATATCATTTACAATCATTACTCACCTCGAACCGGCGAAATCTCTAGCTCGCGACGCCTTTGTCCTCAAATCGGTCTCCACGCGCGTCGAATCTAACTAAAACCACAACGAATACGTCACAATATGCTAAGGGAACAAAACCCAATCGAAAACAATCAATAACGGGCACAAATCCCGAAATTACCAAAACCCGAGCCTCGGGCCCATTTCTCGAAACTCAGAAACTTTTACATAATCAGATTCCTCATCTCGTCACGAGTTCATACATATCAAGAATACCAAAATCGGAGTTCAAATGACCCCTCAAATCCTCAATATAAAATCTCAAAATCCCAAGCCCTAGTTCTTCCAATTTAGCTAAATTTTCATGAATTTCTAGGCCAATTTCACAATAAAAACGAGTACTGAGACCAAGATTCTTACCTCAAGTCGATTCCTCTTGAATCCCTCTTTCATTTCCTCCAAGAATCTCCAAAAACGGGCAGGCATGGGTGAAAATAGACCCAAAATCGCGAACAAGATGACTTTAAAATATTCTACCCAGCTACAGTCCCTTCATCGCGATTGCGACCAAGGTCACGTGATCGCGAAGCACAAAAATCCAAGGCCTCAAGATTACTCTATGCGAACGCGACTGTCTCCATGTGAATGCGATGCTTAAATTCTTCCAACTACGCGAACGCGTACATACAACCGCGAACACAAATGGCAATGGCCCCTGACCCTCAAATCCCTTTATGCGAACGCGAAGGGTCCTATGCGAACGCGGAGCTCTACCATCTTGCCTTAAGCGAACGCGAACCACGAATCGCAAATGCGATGAACAAATTGCCTGCATTCCATTTTTCTTCTACGCGATCGCGACACATCCCCCGCGATCACGAAGGCCAAAAACTCTGCAACATAAAAACTAAAAATCTGCAACTTTGAAATATAGAAAATGGTCCGATTGACCATCCGAAACTCACCCGAGGCCTCCGGAACCTCAACCAAAAGTACCAACACATCCTAAAATATCATTCAAACCCGTTCCAATCAACAAAACACCTCAAACAACATCAAAACCATCAATTCACATCGAATTCAAGCCTAAGTTTTTCCAAAAACTTCCGAAACACGCATTTGATCAAAAACCCAACCAAACCACCTCCGAATAACATAAACATTTGCACACACATCCCAAATCACATAGCGAAGCTACAGCAACTCTCGGAATTTCATTCCGACCCTCGGATCAAAATCTCCCCCATCAACCGAAAATCGCCAAAATACTAATTCCGACATTCGAGCCAAATTCCACACCGGACCTCCAACACCAATTCCGATTGCACTCCTAAGTCATAAATCACCTAACGGAGCTAGCCAAATCATAAGAATTTCGATCCGAGCTCATATACACATAAATTAACTCTTGGTCCAACCCTTCAAATTCAAAGCTTCCAACTAAGACTATTATTTTAGATTTATTCCGATTTTTCTGAAAACCAAAACCAACGATCCACATCAGTCATAATGCATAACACGGGGCAAGACATGCTTCAAAACTGGCGATCGAAGTGCAAAAGCTCAAAACGACCGGTCGTGTCGTTACAT
>MU779078.1:20622-52373 GCA_026770625.1 Nicotiana glauca | reverse complement strand
TGGATAAGGTCAAGATCATTCAGGACAGGCTTCGTTCGGCTCAGTCGCGGCAAAAGAGTTATGCGGATCGTAAGGTTCGAGATGCAGCTTTCATGGTTGGTGAGCGGGTCTTGCTCCGAGTGTCGCCTATGAAGGGCGTGATGGATTTGGGAAGAAGGGCAAGCTTAGCCCTAGGTTCATTGGCCCATTTGAGGTTCAAGATCGTGTGGGAGAGGTGGCTTATAGACTTGCCTTGCCACCCAGCTTGTCAGTCGTGCATCCAGTGTTCCATGTGTCAATGCTTCGGAGGTATCACGACGATCCTGCCCATGTGTTAGACTTCAGCACTATCCAGTTGGACAAGGATCTGTCTTACGAGGAGGAGCCGATAGCTATTCTAGACCGGCAGGTTCGACAATTGAGGTCGAAGGGTTTTCCTTCAGTGCGTGTCCAGTGGAGAGGTCAGCCTCCTGAGGCATCGACCTGGGAGTCTGAGTCTGATATACGGAGCCGCTATCCTCATCTGTTTCCTGACTCAGGTACTTCTTTCTTTTGTCCGTTCGAGGACGAATGGTTGTTTTAGAGGTGGAGGATGTGACGACCCAAGGGGTCATCACTTGTTTCCTCATTTGTTCCGTGCTTCCGAGGCCTTGAAAACCTCAATTTTTCTTGCCTCGATTTGCGTGCGTAGATCGGGCGTGTAGCCAGAAGACTTAAATATGAATTCTGTGTGAAAAATGAAGAATTTTGATATTAATATGGTTAGAGTTGACTTCGGTCAACATTTTTGGTAAACGGACTCGGACCCGTGATTTGACGGTCCCGAAGGGTCCGTAGAAAAACATGGGATTTGGGCGTACGCCCGGAATCGAATTCCGAGGTCCCAGGCCCGAGGAATGAATTTTTCCATGAAATTGTTTTCTGAAAATGTTTAAGGAAAATAAAAATGAAATTTGATCAAAAAGTGATGGTATCGGGCTCGTATTTTGGTTCCGACTCCCGGTACAGGTCGTATATGTTGTTTAAGCACTATCTGTAAAGTTAGGTTAAAAACGGACGTTGTTTGACGTGTTTCGGACTATAAGTTCCAAATTTGAAAGTTTATGAAAGTTGATTGAAAATCATGTGTTTTGAGGCTTGATTCTATGTAAACGATGTTATTTTGTCGATTTGATCGCACGAGTAAGTCTGTACGATATTTTTGAGGTTGTGTACATGTTTGGTTTGGAGCCCCGAGGGCTCAGGTGAGTTTTGGATAGGCATCGGATTGCATTTTCTCATTTTTAAAAAAATCTGGTATCTTTCAGTTCTTGCGAAGCCAGCTTTCGCAAATGCAAACTCGCAATTGCGAGCTTCTCATCACAAACGCGATCCTTCACCTGGGCAGCAATCTTCGCAAATGCGAAGAAATTTATCGCAAATGCGATGCCCGCCTATGAGACCAGTCTTCGCAAATGCGAACGACTGTCCGCAAATGAAATAGTGAGCCTTTGCAATTGCGACCTATTTTTCGCAAATGCGAACTTTCTAATGCGAACTCAATTTCGCAATTCCCATATTTGGTCGGGGTTCGCAATTGCGAACCCCAGTTGGCATTTCCCAGATCTGCAACCTGCAATTTTCATACTTAGACGATTTTAAGCCTCATTTTTCATATTTCTCAAACCCAAACACCCATTGGCGATTTTTCAAGAACCCTTCCTTCTCCAATCCATTTGTAAGTTGATTTTCACTTAATTTCTTCAATCTTTAACATCATTTATCATGATTTCATCTTAAAATCAAGGTTTTTCATGGGTGAAAATGGGGATTTTGGGTAGAACCTAGGTTTTCTCAAAATTGGAGATTTGGACTTCAATTTGAGGTCCGACTTCAAAATAAATCATAGATATAAACTCGTGAGGAAATGGGTAATCGGTTTTTGGTCCGAACCTCGGGTTTTGACCACGTGGGCCCGGGGCATTTTGGAAATTTTTGAGTAAAACTTTGGGAAATTCATTTTTATGTATTCAAGTTGATTCAATTAGCATTTGTTGATACATTCAAGTAATTTGTGACTAGATTTGAGCGGTTTTGTGGTGAATTCGAGGGGTAAAGCTATACTAGAGGCTTGAGTGGATTTTTGGAGCATTTGAGGTAAGTGTTTGTTCTAACTTTGGCTTGAGGGAATAGGAGTAGGATATTATTTGCTAACTGCTAAATGTGGAGTACGATGTATAGGCATGGTGACGGTTATCTATGCACCGGAGTCTAGCATGACTGTGAGTCTTAATTGTGTTTGAATCGGATTTTGTGATACATCTTCCTTGTTTAATTGATAAGTTTCATATAATGTGAATAGTTGAGGAAGAATTGTGATTGGTATATTATTGGAGCGTTGGCTCGAACTAGAAATTGATAATTGAGAAAGAAGTGATCAAAAGAGGAAGTGTTGTGATTATTCCCTTGCTGGGATGCGTAGTCTATTATTGTCGTTGCTCCCTTGCCGGGATTTAAGCATTATATGTATTCTCCCTTGCCAGGATATTTGGGTTGTTAGTTGTACCCTTGCCGGGTTAAATCGTTATGTTGTTGAATTCCCCTAATGGGGCCTTATCTTGAAAAAATTATATGTATTATTCATTATGAAATGGGATCGTGTGGCACGGCGTCCACTTATGAATTATGAAATGGGATTGTGTGGCACACCGTCCACTTATGAATTATGAAATGGGGTCGTGTGGCACGCCCTCCACTTATGAATTATAAAATGGGATCGTGTGGAGCGCCGACCACTTATAAATATATAATATGGGATCGTGTGGCACGCCGACCACTTATATGAGTCATAATATTGATGTAGTTTCGTTGTTATATCCGTTGATCTGTTTTCACTGTATCCCCCCAAGCATGCCCCTTCCTAGTTTTATTTGATGTTTTTTGTTGTTGTTTCTGTTGCTTTTGTGTATATATATGTGCAGAGGTTGTTTTTAGTAGGTCCTGTCTAGCCTCGTCACTACTTCTCCGCGGTTAGGCCAGGCACTTACCAGCACATGGGGTCGGTTGTGCTGATGCTACACTCTGTGCATCTTTTTGCACAGATCCAGGAGCAGCTTTTCGACAACAGTAGTAGGATTGCTCGGGAGCTGTCTTCAGTCCAGGGACTCTCGAGGTAGTCTAGCTGGCGTTCGTAGGCCGAAGTCCTTTCTATGTTTTAGTTTGTTTTCTTTGTTTCGAGACAAACAGTATGTGATATCATTTTAGACTTGTTTTTAGTACTCTATAGCAGTTCGTGAGCTAGTGACACCAGACTCTGGGTAGAAATGTGTTTCAACTTCCGCAAATTTTATTTTAGTTATATGAGCTTAAAGTCTTCCGCTTTATTTTAAAATGCTACCATTTATTTATATTGTTAAAATATCATCAGTGAAAAGTTTCGAATATTTGGCTTGCCTAGCTCCGACAGTAGGCGCCATCACGACTCCCGATGATGAGAAATTCGGGTCGTGACATGTTGCCAACACTGTTATCTGCTTCCTATTATTTTGTACGCTATCTTGCACAGGTTTATTTGGCAGTCTGGTCCTAGCCTCATCACTACTTCGCAGAGGTAGGCACTTACCAGCACATGGGGTTGGTTGTGCTGATACTATACTTTTGTACATTTTTTTGTGTGTACAGACCCAGGTATTTAATCGTTAGTAGCTATTTGTTGCAGTGGAGACTCAAGGTAAACCTGTTGCTATGATCGCAGGCTTTGGAGTCACCTTCTTATTTTATATTCTTACTACTGTACTTATTTCCCTACGATTGTGTTTAGAAATGGTAGCGAAAAACTCTATAGAGCTTATGACTTGTACTACCAGGTTTTGGGAAGATGTTCATTGTATAAGAATTTTATTTTAGAAGAATTTTAGATGTTATTGTTCATGGTTGTTATTCCGCAATTATTAGGATTACCTAGTCCTTAAGATTGGGTGCCATCACGAAACCCAATGGAGGGAAAGTTGGGTCGTGACACTAAGACAGCTTGTAGAATTGCAACAACAAGAAGAATTACATATTGATTTAGATGCTGGCACAATATATATATTTTTTTTTGATGTGTTTCATTCATATTTGACATTTGATGCAACTTAGTTTTGCAACATTTTGAATCAGATTGTGTGGTATTTGTTCAGATTTATTTCATGACCAGCGAAGAAAAGTTCTATACGTTAAAATATTTGCAGTCTTCCCGAAATGCTCTGACGAACCCAAGGTCCTAAAACTGTACCTTATTAATAAGAGGAAAGTAATAATATTTTATCTTGTATAACTGTCACATGTGACTAGTAGCTTATTTTCTACCAGACTAAACACGGAAAAACAATTAAAATATAATTTCTCAATATATGATTTTTTTTTCACGGGATAATAAAATTAAAATTTCAACCATAAAAACATATTTGGCTTCTCTTATACGATTTCCCTTTCCTCCCTAACCGTGAAGCTTAAAACCCTCTCCTCCTCCGGCAACGCCTGTTACTTCTAACTTCTTAATATGTCTCAGCCGATTGCGGTGGACATTCTCTCCGATGACGACGAAGACGATGCTGTCAACGGCGCCGATTATGTATCCCTCAACCAATACGACACCGTTGATCTATCGACGCCATTGACAATTCCCTCCAAGAAGAAGCAAAAAATTGGTCTACTACTAAATGGAACCCCATTGTTCTCATCATCGATGAAGACGATCCAACGCCGTTTAAACCCTCAAAATCCACTCTGCCCTACATGGCTGATATCCCAATGCTCAATATCTAATTTCTCCAAATCCGAAATCTCATTTGTTAAAGGCTCATTCGGTTCTTCCTCAATTTTGAACCCTACGTCTTCCGGTAAGCTCGATATTTCCTTTTTTTTATTTTTTTTTATTTTTGACTTTTTTTCATTTGAATTTGAGTTGCTAGAATTATGGATTGTTGGACATTTAAGTTGTTATTTACGAAATTGTCGTGAAATAACACACTTTAGGACACATTGGCTTGAGAATTATTTTATTTATTATTTTTGGTCTTTATGTGATTATTTAGAAAACAATGTGCGGGATTTGGAAATTTCCCACGTAATATTTAATTTAATTTGTTTTCTCTTTGTAATACGTTTAATTTCTAAATAAAGAAGTTAACACAACAAGAAGGCAAAGGGGTTCAACATATAGTATATAATTATGTATACATAAAAAACGATTACCTATCTACATAGGTAACTCATCTTGGAGTCTTGGACAAGGGTAGCTCCGAATAAATTTATGGACTTTTGCATATTGAGTGATTATGTAAAAATCATTTTGAATTGTATATAATTGTGAACTCTATTTCACTTGAAGTTTAGTTGACCGTGAATTCCTCATTGGACAATTATTGGTTTTTGGGTGTTTTGTGGTTATTTAGAAATTAGTCTGAAATTCACAATACTAAAAACTTGTCTCTTTGGACACTTAGATTGATATCTTGAAAAGCATTCTGAATTTCTCCTAATGTTGTACTTAGTTAACCTATATACGAACTTCTACATTCCTTTGTTTCCTTTTCCAAAAGGTTGACAAACCCGGCTTCCGCTCTAGTTAAGTTTAACGTAGGAGAGTTAGTTTTGTTGTGAACCACTCCTTTCCTTTAATTACAACTCCCTGTGCACTGCAAACATCCAAGATGATTCAAAGTTACTTCTAATTTTTTTTTTATTTTATATATTGATCAGAAAAATAGAAGAGTTTCAATCTAATATTAGAGGTCTATGCAATCTGAGGAGCAGATTCATATCCAGGACTATAGGGTGCATATTCTGCCAAATACATAAGGCATCTTGAGATCATAATTCAGTCCAGAGATATACCTGAGTAATTAGCTTAAAGGATGAGCTCAAAAGCATGATTCATAATATATGTTTTGTGTTTTTGTGTAGCAGCCCTTTCGAAATGCTCGAAAGGCCTTGTCTTTACGTAAATTTTGATGGTCTAGTTTGCTTTCAGGACCATGGTCATCCTGATGATGAAAGTGATATTTTGGAGTTAAATGATGACATCTCAAGACCAAGAGGCAAAGAAAAAGGCAAGAGAAGCAGTGTAGATGAAGTAACAAGGAAAACAGGGATGTCAAAGGATGAACGTCTTCGCCTAAATGAAGAAAAGAAGCAGCAGAAAGAGGTAAGTCTTCCCATAAAAAATATATTTATTTGGGTGATGTTAATTAGTTATGGCATATAATTTAATTTTCATTATATAGCGAGAGAAATTGCAAAAGGCGGCCCAGAAAGCTGAAGCTGCAGGGATGAAAAAGCGAGAAAAGGGAAAGGAAAAGTGGGAAAAGGGAAACATAGCCCATAAGTCTATTGTAGCTCACATTGACAATAAAGTTGTGGAACTAGGCTCGATTGGAGGTAGATTTTGTTCTTCTGTTTGTTTCTCCCTCTCCCCTTTGTCCATTTTTATGTATTACAACTGTCTTACGTGGTTATGTTGTCAAGTTAGGTCATTTGCTATCAAGGCTTGCCGAAAACGGTCTTTCCTTCCGAATTTCATCAAATCCAATTGAAAAGTCTATTGTGTGGTCAATTAGTGTCCCAGAGGAAATATCGAAGGTAACTTATTCTTCAGAATCTTGGCAGATGTAAGTTAGCCTGTCATCTCGAACCACCTTTTAGTAATTACTTTTTAACATGTCAAATGTTAGCTTTTGTACACATTTAGCTTTAGTAAAATAATAGTTTCACAACTGACTATACTTACTGCTCAAGTATTTACATATTTATTTGATATCCATTTGAATGATGATTATCTTTGCAAAAGTAATTTTTCGTGTCTGGTAATAAAATCTCATGCTTAAGGTTATCCACTACTATAGAGACCAAACCCCATCAATTCAATTGAAATCTCATAATACCCGAGTTATAATATTTCAATTAGCTCAAACCTGTTATGTATATGCGCATGTATGTTTGTGTCCAACATTATAATTTAACTCAAACCCCCATATAGATGCGTGCGTGTGTGTGAGCGTGTGCGTGTGCGTGTGCGTGTGTGTGTATCAAATAAAATAAAATACCTTGTTATTTTGAAGTTTTATGGTTGTGGCTCAAGTACAAATGGGTGTTGATATTCTATTACAGCTTGTGGAATTAATGCGGCTGGAGGGGTTTGGTTGGCACCAACTTGCTGGCCAAACTTCGGCCTCCAGTTTTCTCTCAATTCTCCCTTTTCTTTCTTTTATTCCTCCTTAAGAGTTGCTGCAGATGCTCTCCCTCCCACAAATTCCCATTTGTTTAATGTTTCATCACATTCACCTCCGTGTGTTTCGCCCTACTGTACTCATTTCTTTTTTTCCGCCATTTTTTAAATTTGAATGAAGAAAGTAACACTTACACCCATGAATATAGTCAAAGTAATGTTACGCAACGCCTTCCTGATGTTCTTTGGAAGGGCAACGTAAGGCTAGGCAACCGATGTTAGTGCGGTTGCTGTCCGCCAATGAGGTATCCTCTGCACGCTAGACTAGATCGTCAGTGCCGTGCGGGAAAACCAATGTCGCGAGCAATTGCGGAAGCTGAGAGTGAATTTGGTTTTGAATGATGATGATGATTTTATTGATGATGATAATTATTACAAAGATGCGGTGTCAAGGGGGAGAGACACCAGTACAGAAAAATAATTGCTTGAAAATATTTGATTGCTTAGTCCCCCCTAATAATACTTAAAAAAAATAAACCAAAGTTACATGACTTGCTCTAATAAAGATGTAGGAGCACACTGAATGAAAATGATGTAAACTAGCCAAAAACAATACAATAAAAAGGACTTAGTTTATTACAATGTAGAAACAAGTCCGATGGAAGCAACTTTGTCATGTGGGTCAGGGTCTGCGCGCGTGGTGCTGTGGGCGCGTGCGACACTTGTTGTGTTCGCCTGAGGCTGGGCGCTGGTGCTTGGCATCAGGGTTTGTGCGCGGGGCGCTGCTGGAATGGGCCTGCAGCTAGGCGCTGGCGAGGCATCAGGATCCTACCTGGTCTGCTTCTGATGTGTCTGATGCATCAGTCTCATCTTCGACAGTTTGATGAGCATTTATCTTTACAGTTGGGCATTCATTGTTCCAATGTGCCCCGCCGCAATGACGACATTCTGAGGGAGGCTTTCTCCCCTGATTTTTGTTGACGGATGCAGTGTTGTTACTGTTGGAAGGAGGAGTCTTAGTTTTGGATGCACTCCGATCTCCCCCACTTTTGCTTGGGCCACCATTGCTAGGATGGTTCCTGTTGAATCCCCCTCGGACAAGCGGCTGCGTCCTGTCATTCTGAGTTCCCAAATAATAATCGCCAAGGCATTTTGCAGCTTGAATGGCCTTGGACAGGGTGTCTACCCGTTGTCTCTGTAGTTCAATACGGGCATGAGGTTTCAAACCTTCTATGAATGCGAAGAGTTTGTCTTTGTCCCCCATGTCGCGTATGTTTAGCATGAGTGCGGAGAATTCGCGCACGTATTCCCTCACTGATCTGGTGTGGCGGAGCTCCCGTACCTTTCTCCTTGCATTGTATTCCACATTTTTGGGGAAGAACTGCAGGCATATGGCTGCCTTCAACTCATCCCATGTCTGGAGAGTATCTTCACCGGCCCTGATGGCTTCGTATTTGACCCGCCACCAAAGTTTGGCATCGCCCTGAAGATACATGGCAGCAATTGCTACCTTTTTGGATTCTTCCAAATGGCCTACGACATCGAAGTATTGTTCGATGTCGAAGATGAAGTTTTCCACTTCTTTAGCATCCCGGGATCCGTCGTATGGTTTTGGCTTCGGATCTTAAGTTTGTGTGGAATGGGGTTGATGTTTAGCGTCCCTTGATGTGGTTGTCGCCTCCTCAAAGCAGGCTCTGTAAGGCAGCATTGACAACATTGAGCTGGCCTGTCAATTCGTCTATGGTTCATTGCATGGCAGTTAGTCTGTCTGCCTCTTGTTCCCGATGGGCTAACTCGTCGGCACGCGCCTGTTGGAGGTCCTCAAATTTTCCATGAATATTCGCACTTTCAATGGCTACCATTTGTTTGTCGTCCTCAGAGTCACAATTGATGTTTGCAATGTCGTTTTTGGCCTGCCGCATTCGGTGGTCCAGGTCGTCCTCCCTTTGCACTAGGTTGGTGCTTAGATCAGGCACCGTGTCTACGATGGGTCGTACCGGTTAACCGTCTCCTATAGGGATGCTAGACGCTCCCCATGATTCACCATGGTCAGAAATGGTGACGATGGCAAATGTGTTCCCTTGTCCGATGTCGAGCCTAGGCTCTAATGCCAACTGTTACGCAATGCCTTCCTGATGTTCTTTGGAAGGGCAACGTAAGGCTAGGCAACCGATGTCAGTGCGGTTGCCGTCCGCCAATGAGGTCCCCTCCGCACGCTAGACTAGATTGTCAGTGCCATGCGGAAAAACCAATGTCGCGGGCAATTGCGGAAGCTGAGAGTGAATTGGGTTTTGAATGATGATGATGATGATTACAAAGATGTGGTGTCGAGGGGGAGAGACACCAGTACAGAAAAATGATTGCTTGAAAATATTTGATTGCTCTACTTATTCTTTCGTTTTCTTGTTCTTTGTACTGGAATTTCCGTTACTTCTTTCTTCTGTTTAGGTGTATTCTGTTCAGTAGATATACGATTTTACGTTGATTATAACGTTAAAGTTGTAGGTTAATAGACTTTCAAATGAGAAAAAGTCCATTCTTTCTAATGTTCTACATATTAGTTGACTTCAATTGGTCTGCTATAAAAAGGTACACTATATGTGAAGTTCTATCAGGAACTCAACAAACACGTTTTGTAGAGAAAAATTGATCATTTGTCACCGACCATTTGCTATTATATTCTGAGAGTAATAACATTATTGCAGATCTATAGCTGTTTCTCTAAGATCACCTTTCATTTCGTTTCTCCGTGAGAAACTTTATTTCTCATGATTTGCTGTTGTTTTATTCATTTCATTTGATAGGGAAATTTTATGGCCAAAATATTACCGGTTTAAGGTGTGGAATTTTTTTTTTTTAGAAATCCAAGATAGTTAGACTCTACATAATAGACCAATCGTGGTTTGGCTCTGCCCCCCATCCTACACATAATAGGAGCTTAATGTATCAGCTCGGTATTTATTGTTCTACTCTATAAACTGCAAACATGGTCGGATTACATTTACAATCTTATAGAAGTTTGTTGCCTTCTGCTTTCCCTCATCAAAATCATAACTTTCTCTGAAATATCAGGTATTGCAAATATGATTGAAGTTAAAAGCACAATTTTACCAGTAGTATCTCAACCTAAAAAATCTACAATGTATTATATCTAGAGTGGTATCACAGAGTTTATACGTTTATGCCAAAAGGCCTTTCCAATTGTGCGATTGTTTAACAGATGCAATACTTGCATTAAGCACTCACAACTATCTTGAAGAAAGTATTCTGAATACATTAGAACCAAGAGACTAGATTGGCTGCAGGGTTTCATACTGGACAACTAGAGGAGAAACTGATCCTGCATTTCCTGAGACACTAACATATGAATTAATATCAAAGTCGTGCTTGATTTAAAAAATTTATGTACAACCATTTCAAGCTTGCACCTCAAGTTCTATCTTACGTGATGTTATGGATCTGTTCATTCAGCTTGTGTTTTTTTCTTATTAACCAGAAGTATTATGATTTTGTAACAACATATTTCCAGTTTGGCTTTCCCTTTTATTCAACAAAAGCTATGAGATTCAGAGTTGGACACCCTAATTAATGTTAAATTTTTATGTTGCATAATTACCTTTAACTCTGGCTCTGAATCTAGCAAAAAAACTAATAGTGCTTCCAAGTTAAAATCACAGGTTATTTAGTAATTTTGTCTATTCTTTCTTAATTTACTAACTTAACAACTCCAATTTTGTTGGAATCTGATTAATTCAGTGGAGTTTCTCATGTGGAAGTGTGTGCGTTTATGTTGCGACTCAATATTTTCTATCCATAATTTTAGTTGAATAGGCAAAGAACCTAAAATATACATATAAATACAGATCGCTCACAGCCTCAGACATTTAACTATATTCTACAAAAAGTTGGAGAAGATAGTTCAGTAAGAGAATGGTCGTAGCTAATTCATAAGAGAATGATCATAGCTACAAACCAGAAAGTTGCTCTGTCACGAGGAAGTTTTAGGTCATCGCCCTTTGAATACCTTCGAATAGTAGAAAAAATAAAGTACAAGAGAATTAGAGTACAGAAACTCTTCAGTGAAAGTAACATTAAAAGGCTAACTATTGGTAGTATAACTACAAAAGCAAATGAAAGATCACCCACATTAAAAGGCCAACTACTGGCAGTATAACTACAAAAACAAATGAAAGATCACCACATAAAAAGAGGCTTACCATTTAATTCATGAATCAAGGCTCAAGAAGTCTTGAGGTGTTTAAGAGTGAACGAAGCGCACATAAGATTTCATGATTTCATTTATAAAATAGGCACGCATATCTATCTACAAAAGAAAACTCAGAATGTAATATTAGGGTAGACGTGATTTTTATAGGATGAAACACAATCGATGTCTATTTTAGTCTAATTTGATCAATGTCATCCCACTATGTTCAGTTGTTCGCTCCAGTTAACTTTCCTGACCAAAAGTCCTTTAAAGAAATGGAAGTGTGTTAACTGTCACGACCCAAAATCTAACCATGGTCGTGATGGCGCCCATCGTGTTACAAGGCAAGCCTATTTCCCAAAATATTACTACTAATTAATTTTAAGGATTTAATAAAACAATACCAACATTCAAACTTCTCATAACTAAATCAACTCTAAATATAATAAATATAAAAATACGGAAGCTAAATAGCGGGGTGTCACTAAGTCATGAGCGTCTAAAACTATAAACTAAGATATATAAACTGTCTAACTGTCCAAAAGAAGAAACGACAAAAAGAATAACAAGGTCCTGCGGAATTTGCAGCTACCTTGCAATCTCCAATTAAAGCTAGCCTAAATTCAACGATCGCAGCGCTCTAATTCACCTGGATCTGCACATAAAGTGGGTGTAGTATGAGTACAACCACCTCAGTAGTAACAGAAATAACTAAGGAACTGATCAGTAGTGACGAGCTAAGGAAAATAGTCCAATTATTTATTTTTATAATTTACAATAAACATGAATAAACAGTTAAATTCCATAAAAGCAACAAATACCACAAACAAGTTAACAGGTAAATGCAACAACAATAAAAATAAATGCAACCTCACAACAATGTCACTCCATCACTCAGCACTCGCACTCAACACTCAATAGACTTAACACTCTGCGCTCATTGGGGGTGTGTACAAACTCCGGAGGAACTCCCAAAGCCCAAGCGCTAAGCACGGACAACTCACGTGCCATCATATCAATACCTAGATCCGCATTGTCAACTCACATGCTACGCGGTCAAATCATGCGCTATGGTATCAATACCTGGACCTGCACAGTCAACTCACGTGCTACGCGGACAACTCACGCGCTATGGTATTAATATCCTCACAACCAGGCCATCGGTCTTACTCAATCATATACCTCACTAGCCTCACTATCATCAACAAATAAGGGGACACAACCCACATCAAGTATCACAACATATTAGTAAATAATAGAGACTGAGGTAAACATGTACAATAATTTCTATAATTTACTACAAATAATGTGAGCTTGAGCAAAGCCAAAGCATGATCTCTAACATGAAGGCAAACAAGTTCAACAACAAGTAAACACATAACCACAGATAATAGCCATTAAGCCTCACAGCCTCACGGGACGGACCAAGTCTCAATCCCTCGTGGTGCACACCCACACGCCCGTCACCTAGCGTGGGTATCACCATCAAACAATCACATGATATCAATTTCTTCTGGTTTATACCCTCAAAGCCAGAGTTAAAACTGTTATTTACCTCAACCGCGTAAAATCGTACTCTAGGATGCCCTCATCTCTGGACTCGGTATCCAAAAGAGCTGAATCTAGCCATAATTAGATTAATACCATAAACATGTGCTAAAGAATCGAATTCCACAATAAAAACTACAAAATATGCCAAAAATTCAAAATCGGCCAAAATCCGGCCCCCGAGCCCACAACTCGGAATCAGTCAAAAGTGGCAGAATAATAATCCTCATCCTCTACCGAGTCTAACCATATAAAATTCGTCAAAATCGAAATCCGTTTGATCCCTCAAATCCTCACTTAAAGCTCTCCAAAACTCAAACCCTAACTCCCTCAATTTTCACTTTGAAATCGTCAATCAAATCCCAAAAAAATGAAGATGGATTCATGAAATATAATCAAAATCGAGTAGAGAAAACTTACCCCAATCCATATGGTGAGAAAACTTCCCCCAATCCATTTGGTGAATATCGCCACCAAAATCTTCCGAATTCGAGTTCCCCAACTCAAAATATAATCGAATGAGCAAGTTCTAGTTTTATGTATTTTTCTACCAGCTATTCTGCCTTGTTTCTCGTGCCAAAAAATCCCGAAAATTATATTTTATGCCTCCAATGGATTCCTTGTAAAATTCTAGTCAAGTTAGGCTTTTGAATCACTCAATTTGACTTTATAATGAATGAGATATGTAGGTTTTAATATTTGCAAATAGTGCAGATTTTTAAATACGCTGCTAGATGGCAATTTCATAATTTGTGACGATCCAAAGGGGTCATCACCTATTTTCTTTTTTATTCCGTGCTTCCGAGGCTTTGAAAACCTCATTATTACTTGCCTCAATTTGCGTGCGCGGTCCGGGCGCGTAGCCGGAAAGCTTATATGTTAAATTCTGTGAAAATTTTCAAAATGTGGCTTTAAAATGATTAAAGTTGACTTGGGTCAATATTTTGGGTAAACGGACCCGAACCCATGATTGGACGGTCCCGGAGGGTCCGTAGAAAAATATGGGACTCGGGCGTATGCCCGGAATCGAAATCCGAGGTCCCGAGCCCGAGAAATGAATTTTTAAAAGAAATTATTTTTCTGAAATTTAATTGGAAATTTGAAATGAAAATGGATTAGAAAGCATTCGTATCAGGCCTGTATTTTGGTTCCGGCGCCCGGTGCAGGTCTTATATGTGGTTTAAGCGCTTTCTATGAAATTTAGTTGAAATCGGACGTCATTTGATGTGTTTCGGACCTAAAACTCTAAGTTTGAAGGTTTATAAAGTTTGATAAAAAAGTAATGATTTTGAGGTTTGATTCCTCGTTTATGATGTTATTTTGGCGATTTAATCGTATGGTTAAGTTCGTAGGATGTTGTTGAGTTAGTGTGTGTGTTTGGTTAGGAGCCCCGAGGGATCGGGAGTGATTCGGAGGTGGTTCGGAATGGTTTGAACTTAGGAAAAAGTAGCAGAAAATCTGACCGTTGTTGCCCAGTTCTTTGTGCTATGCGATCGCGTAGCCCAGTCCGCGATCGCATAGTGTTAATTTTTAGAGATCTAATTTGTTCAATGCGATCGCAATTGCCCTTCCGCAATCACATAGCGCTAGCTTGAGAGGCCCTCTATTTTTCCTCTATGCGATCGCATAAACTAGATTGCGATCAGAGTGACCATTTTGCCCTTCCTCTATGCGATCACATTTCCTTCTCCGCGATCGCATAGACAAATTTTCGTCCAGTGATTTTAAATACCCAAAACAGAACAGTGACGGGTAATTTTACAAAATACACACGAGTTCTTCTTCTCCACAGTTCTTGAGCGAATTTTTGAGCACTTCTTCACCAAAGCTTCTTGGGAAGTAAATTCCCACTCATTTGCTTCATCTTCCTTCATTAATTAATGAGTTTCTAGACCTAAATCATGTAATCTAGGGTTGAAATTGGGGGGAAAGGGTAGAGTTAGGGTTTTTTAATTTTCTTTGATTTAGACCTCGTTTTGTAGTCGAATTTGAAAACAAATTATATATATTCAGGCTCGTGGGGGAATGGGCGACATGGAATTGGTTCGAACCTCGCGTTTTGACCAAGCGGGCGCGGGGTCGATTTTTTGAATTTTGGGAAGAAAGCTTAGAAATTCATATTTAGGCACTGAGTTTAGTTTGTTTAGCTATTATTAATATTGTAAAGTCATTATTTCATAGATTTGACTGAGTTGGAGCCGAATTCGAGGGGTAAAGCTCTAGCTTGAGTTGAGTTTGGAGCATTCGAGGTAAGTGTTTGATCTAACTTTGGCTTGAGGGAATAGGATTAGAGTATTATTTGCTAATTGCTAAATGTTGAGTATGGTGTATAGGCATGGTGACGGGTATCTATACACCGGTATCTAGCATGACCGTGAGTCCTTTTTTGTGCTTATTTGGGATTCTGTAGTGACTCTTCCTTGCTTAATTGATGGTTTCTATATAATGTGAACAGCATGAAGAGGAAATATGATTTGTAAACTCCTTGGAGTGTTGGCTCGAATTATGACACGATTAGGAAGTAAGACATGAACGAAAGAGAAAGAGATGTAATTATTTCCTTGCCGGGACGTGTACGTTATTGTTGTTGCTCCCTTGCCGGGAATTAACTGTCTATTTGTATTCTACCTTGCCGGGATAAATGAATTGATATTTGCTCCCTTGCCGGGAAACCACTTATATATTATGAAATGGGGTCGTGTGGCATGCCGACCAATTATATATTATGAAATGGGATCGTGTGACACGTCGACCACTTATATATCATGAAATGGGATCGTGTGGCACGCCGACCACTTATATATTATGAACTGGGATCGTGTGGCACGCCGACCACTTATATATCTTGAAATGGGATCGTGTGGCATGCCGACCACGTATTCTGTGTTAGAAGAGATCAGTTGTAGTTTTCCTTATTTATTCCTACCGTTCTATTTTATCTGTTATCCCCAAAAGCATGTTCCCCTCCCAGTCTTAATTATTACTTTCCGCTGTTATTTTGTAGTATTTGTATATATATATCTGCACAGGTTGATTGATAGTCCCGTCTAGCCTCGTCACTACTTTGCCAGGGTTAGGCCAGGCACTTACCAGCACATGGGGTTGGTTGTGCTGATGCTACACTCTGTGCATCATTTTGCATAGATCACAGTACCGGAGCAGGAGTTTTTAAACAGTAGTAGGAGCATCGGGAGCTGACTTCAGTACAAAGACTCCCGAGGTAGCCTTGCCGACGTCCGCATGGACCGGAGTCTCTCTTATCTTTATTTTTCGTTTGATTTCCTTTGTATCGGATCAGATAGTACTGTATTTTTATTCAGACTTTGTATTTAGCATTCTGTAGAAGTTCGTGAGTTAGTGATACCAGATCTGGGTAGAGGTGTATTTGAGAAGCACTTGGTTTCAGTTATTTATGTTTTGAGACTTCCGCTTTTATATTAATTGTCTCGTCTTTCTTTATATTGTTGATGTTGTTAAGAGAAATTAATTGGCTTGCCTAGCTCCTATTAGTAGGCGCCATCACGACTCCCGATAGTGGAAAAAATTCGTGTCGTGACATAATTACTCTGAAAAAGTCTAGCAACCTAATTTTTAGTAAAATGACTATAAAATCCTCATACGATATCTAAATTCGATGATTCTTTTTTCTACGGGTCCATAATTACTATACGGATCTAAACATAAAAAAAACGGGCGCAACACAACACAAACCTATTAGAAACTCACCCGAGGCCCACGGGACCTCAACTAATAATTTTAACAAGTCATATATCACTACCCGAACTTAGTCGAACCTCCAGAACACCCAAAATAACACCAAAACACCAAATCAATCTCGAATTCAATCCTAAGAATTTCTAAACATCCAACTTTCGCCAATTCAAGCCTAATTCTACCACGGACCTCCAAATTATATTCCGGACACGCTCCTAAGTCTAAAATGACCAAACGAAGCTAATCGAATAATAAAAATCCAAATCCTAATTTGTTTACTCATAAGTCAACTTCCGATTGACTTTTTCTAACTTAGCTTTCTAACTAAGAGACTAAGTGTTCATTTCACTCCAAAACTACTCCAAACCCAAACCTACCAACTCGATACAACTCAACACAGCTGATCAATACATAAAGAAGCATAGATAGGGAAATAGGGCTATAACTCTCAAAACGACAGGTCGGGTCATTACATCCTCCCCCTCTTAAACAAACGTTCGTCCTCGAACGAGTCTAGAAACATACCTGGAGTCTTAAATAGGTGAAACCTTCACTAATATCTTCTCGTCACATTCAAATCATATGAACTTATCTCGCGGTCACATCATACTCATCACGTATCCATCCAGCCACCATTTTTACTAATAGGGACACTATCGGACATATAAGTCCACAAGCACGAGATCACACAATCAACACCTCAGTGCTCAATCTATAGTTAAAATCCGGCCTCAATTCCTCCAGACTGGCCCAACATCAACACACAGAAATGATATCTCGTACCTCATCTAGGGAATCACAATTCGTCGATACACAACAGATACCGAGCGCGAATGCGTGGAAGGAATTTAAAGAGTTACACTTCAAGCTGAATCAATACCGCACGATAAGAATTCAAGAAGGTGAAGTTTTCCTAAAGGTTTTGCAACCTCTCGAAGATAAGTACAGATGTCTCCGTACCGATCCGCAAGACTCTACTAAACCCGCTCATGACTCCTGAGACCTATGTAACCTAGGCTCTGATACCAACTTGTCACGACCCAAAATCTAACCATGGTCGTGATAGCGCCTATCGTGTTACAAGGCAAGCCTATTTCCCAAAATATTACTACTAATTAATTTTAAGGATTTAATAAAACAATACCAACATTCAAACTTCTCATAACTAAATCAACTCTAAATAAAATCATAAACGAGGAATCAAACCTCAAAATCAACACTTTTTCATCAATCTTCTTAAACTTTAACTTTTAGATATTTAGGTCCGAAACACGTCAAATGACGTCCGATTTCAACCAAGTTTCACAAAAAGCTCTTAAACCATATATAAGACTTGTACCGGGCGTTGGAACCAAAATACGAGCCCGATACCACAGTCTTCTAATCCATTTTTATTTCAAATTTCCATATAAATTTCAGAAAAATAATTTCTTTAAAAAATTTTATTTCTCAGGCTCGGGACCTCGAATTTTGATTCCGGGCATACGCCCGAGTCCCATAATTTTCTACGGACCCTCCGGGACCGTCCAATCACAGGTCCGTTTACCCAAAATGTTGACCAAAGTCAACTTTAATCATATTAATATCAAAATTCATCATTTTTCACACAGAATTCATATTTAAGCTTTCCGGCTACGCGCCCGGATTGAGCACGCAAATTAAGGCGACTAAAATGAGGTTTTCAAGGCCTCGGAAGCGCGGAAAAGAGAGAAGACAGGTGATGACCCTTTGGGTCGTCACATTCTCCACCTCTAAAACAATTGTTCGTCCTCGAACGGATAAAAGAAAGAAGTACCTGAGTCGGGAAAAAGATGAGGATAACGGCTCCGCATATCAGACTTGGATTCCCAGGTCGATGCCTCAGGAGGCTGACCTCTCCACTGAACACGCGTTGAAGGAAAACTCTTCGACCTCAACTGTCGAACATGTTGGTCTAGAATAGCTATCGGCTCCTCCTTATAAGACAGATCCTTGTCCAATTGGATAGTGCTGAAATCTAACACATGGGCTGGATCGTCGTGATACCTCCAAAGCATGGACACATGAAACACTGGATGCACGGCTGACAAGCTAGGCGGCAAGGCAAGTCTATGAGCCACCTCTCCTACATGATCGAGAATCTCAAACGGACTAATGAACCAAGGGCTAAGCTTGGCCTGCTTCGCAAACCTCATCATGTCCTTCATAGACGACACTCGGAGCAATACCCGCTCACCAACCATGAAAGCTACATCCTGAACCTTACGATCTACATAACTCTTTTGTCGCGACTGAGCCGAACGAAGCCTGTCCTGAATGATCTTGACCTTATCCAAGGCCTCCTGAACTAAATCTGTACCCAATAACCGAGCCTCTCCCGGCTCAAACCATCCAACTAGAGACTAACATCACCTACCATACAACGCCTCATATGGGGCCATCTGAATGCTGGACTGGTAGCTGTTGTTGTAGGCAAACTCTGCTAAAGGCAAGAACTGATCCCACGAACCTCCAAAGTCGATAACACAAGCCCGGAGCATATCCTCCAAAATCTGAATAGTCCGCTCGGACTGACCGTCCGTCTGAGGATGAAACGCTGTGCTCAACTCAACCCGCGTGCCCAACTCTCACTGAACTGCACCCCAGAAATGCGAGGTAAACTGCGTACCCCGGTCCGAAATGATTGATACCGGCACACCATGAAGGCGAACAATCTCCCGGATATAAATCTCAGCTAACCTCTCGGATGAATAGGAGACTGCTACAGGAATGAAATGTGCTAACTTGGTCAGTCTATGAACAATAACCCATATCGCATCGAACTTCTTCCGAGTCAACGGAAGTCCGATAATGAAATCCATGGTAATCCTCTCCCACTTCCACTCGGGAAGCTCAATCCTCTGAAACAGACCACCAGGCCTCTGATGCTCGTACTTAACCTGCTGAGAGTTCAAACATCGAGCCACGTATTCAACAATATCCTTCTTCATCCTACGCCACCAATAATGCCGCTGCAAGTCCTGATACATCTTCGCGGCACCCAGGTGAATAGAATACCGAGAACTATAGGCCTCCGCTAAGATCAACTCTTGAATCCCATCGACATTGGGCACACAAACTCGCCCCTGCAATCCCAAAACACCATCGCTATCTAAGGTCACCTTCTTGGCACCTCCACAAATGGGATCATCAAACTGCCGATCACGGATACGCTCCAATAATGAAGAACGAGCGACCGTGCAAGCTAACACTATGCTAGGCTCAGAAATATCCAATCTCACAAATCGATTGGCCAAGGCCTGAATATCCAAAGCAAGCGGTATCTGGCTGACCGGAATATAAGCGAGACTACCCATGCTGGCGGACTTCCTACTCAATGCATCGGCCACCACATTGGCTTTCCCCGGGTGATACAAAATAGTAACATCATAATCATTCAATAACTCCAACCATCTCATCTGCCTCAAATTCAACTCCTTTTGCTTGAACAACTATTGAAGACTCTTGTGATCAGTGTACACCTCACATGTCACACCATATAGGTAATGCCTCCAAATCTTCAAAGCATGAACAATGGCTGCCAACTCTAGATCATGAACCGGATAATTCTTCTCGTAGATTTTCATCTGCCTCGAAGCATAGGCAATGACTCTGCCATCCTGCATCAATACTGCGCCAAGCCCAATACGGGAAGCATCACAATAGACTGTATAAGGCCCTGAACCTGTGGGCAAAACCAATACCGGTGTTGCACTCAGAGCTATGTTGAGCTTCTGAAAGCTCGCCTCACACTCATCTGACCATCTGAACTGGGCACCCTTCTGGGTCAATCTGGTCATCGGGGCTGCAATAGATGAAAATCCCTCCACGAACCGACGGTAGTAGCCTGCTAACCCCAAGAAACTCCGAATCTCTGTAGCTGATGCTGGTCAAGGCCTGTTCTTGACTGCCTCACTCTTCTTCGGGTCCACCTGAATACCCTTTGCTGATACAACGTGACCCAGAAATGCAACCGAACTCAACCAGAACTCACACTTCGAGAATTTAGCATATAACTGACCATCCTTCAGAGTCTGAAGAACCAGTCTGAGATGATGCTCGTGCTCCTCCTGGCTGCGGGAGTACACCAGAATATCATCAATAAAGACTATCACGAACAAGTCCAAATAAGGCCTGAACACTCAGTTCATCAACTCCATAAATGCTGCTGGGGCATTGGTCAACCCAAATGACATGACCAAAAACTCATAATGCCCATAATGAGTGCTGAATGCTGTCTCAGGGACATCAGATGCCCTAATCCTCAACTGATGGTAGCCAGATCTCAAGTCTATCTTTGAAAACAACTTTGCACCCTGAAGCTGGTCGAACAAATAGTCAATCCTCGATGGTGGATACTTGTTCTTTATCGTCACTTTGTTCAATTATCGGTGATCAATGCACATCCTCATCAAACCATCCTTTTTCTTCACAAATAACACTGGCGCACTCCAAGGCGAAACGCTAGGTCTAATGAAACCCTTCTCAAGCAAATCCTGCAACTCATAATTTAAATCTTTCAACTCTGGTAGGGCCATGCGATACAGCAGGATAGAAATGGGCTGCGTGCCCGGAGCCAGATCAATATCCCTGTCGGGCGGTATACCCGCCAGGTCTGAAGGGAAAACATCGGGGAACTCCCAAACAATAGGAACAGAATCAATAGAAGGGACCTCTGCGCTGGAATCGCGATCATACGCCAGATAGGCTAAACACCCCTTCTTGACCATGCGTCGAGCCTTCACATATGAAATGACTCTGCGGGTGGTATGCCCTGGGGGCTCCTCTCCAAAGGAGGCAAATCTGGCAAAGCCAAGGTCACGGTCTTGGCATGACAATCCAAGATAGCATGATACGGGGACAACCAATCCATCCCTTATATAACGTCAAAATCTACCATGTCTAAGAGCAATAAATCAACACGGGTCTCAAGACCCTCAAACACTACTACACAGGAACAATGCACTCGGTCGACCACTATAGAATCACCCACCGGTGTAGATACATAAACAGGAATACCCAAAGCATCACTAGGCATGACCAAGTAACGTGCAAAATAGGATGACACATACGAATATGTAGACCCAGTGTCAAATAGCACTGAAGCATCCCTATCACATACCAGAATAGTACCTGTAATAACTGCATCTGAAGACTCAGCCTCTAGCCTGGCTGGAAGAGCATAACACCGGGGTTGGGCCCCACCTTCCTGAACCATATCTCTGGGACGATCGGCTGTTGGCTGGCCTCTACCTCTGGCAGTCCGAGCTCCACCTCTACGCTCTCTACCACAACCTCTATGATCCCTACCCCCACCTCTAGCTGGCTGGGCAGGCTGTAGATCACTCGGTGCCTGAATCATGGGGCGAGGACCCTGCTGCTGGGAGCTACCCGAAGCTCGAGGGCAAAATCTGACAATGTGACTCGGATCACTACAACCGTAACAAGCCCTCAGCTACTGAGACTGCTGACCCTGTCGACCTGAATGTCCACCCCGAAAACTCTGAAGTGGTGGGGCACTGATAGGTGCTGATGGGGAACTGTGAAGCTGCTGGTCAGAATAATGCGGCTGAGAACCACAACCATCTGAAGTGCCATGAGAAACCTGAAGAGCTGACTGACATGGCCTCGGAGGATGGCCTCTACCATAAGAATCTCTACCTCCATACGAGGTACCACTGAACCTACCTGTATGACAGGGCCTCTTATCTGACCCATGACCACCTCCTCGTGCAAGAGCCATCTCAACTCTACGGGCCGCGTTGGCCGCCTCCTGAAAAGAAATCTCACTCCCGGCTCCCATAGCCATCTGGAGACGGATCGGCCGAATCAATCCATCAATAAACCTCCGCACCCTCTCTCTCTCTCTCGGTGGGGGTATAACAGTAGCATGGCGTGCCAGATCAATGAACCAGGTCTCATACTGAGTGACTGTCATAGAGCCCTACTGGAGGCGCTCGAACTGCCTGCGAAGAGCCTCTCGCTGAGTAACTGGGAGAAACTTCTCCAAAAATAACTCTGCAAACTGGTCCCAAATCGAAGATGGCAACCCTGCTGGCCTGTCTAAACAATAGTCCCTCTACCAAGTCTTAGCGGATCCAGATAGATGAAAGGTGGCGAAGTCGACCCCATTGGTTTCCACAATACCCATAGTCCGAAAAACCTCATGACAGCTATATAAGAAATCCTAGGGGTCCTCTGTAGAAGCACCACTGAATGTGGTGGTGAAGAGCTTGGTGAACCTATCCAGCCTCCACAAAGCATCTGCGGACATAGCCGCTCCATCGCCGGTCTGAGTCACAATACCCGGCTGAAATGCCACATCCGGCTGAACCACTAGAACTTGAGCCTGGGGAGATACCTGCTCCGGAGTACGTGTAGCAGGAGTCTGAACTGCTCCTCCCGCCTGAAAAGTGGCTGGTGCTACTGGAAGCAAACCCGCTCGAGAGACGCTCTCCATAAAGCCTACCAACCTGACCAAAGCGTCCTAAAGAACTAGGGTGGCTATAAACCCCTCTGGGACCTGAGCTGGGCCCACCGGAGCTGCTGGGGCTGGAACCTCCTCGTCAGAATCAACATGAGACTCCAACTCTGGGACTGCTGCTCGGGGCTGAGCTCTGCCCCTGCCTCGGCCTCGCCCTCTGCCCATCGTAGGAGCTACTGCTGGGGGCTCGGACTACTGCGCGGTAGAAGAGGAAGCACGTATTCTCGCCATCTGCGAAAGAATAAAGTAGAAAGACAATCAGTATTGAGAAACAGAATCGCACGACAAGAAAGAACAAAAGTGAAACTTTCCTAACTTTGTAGCCTCTGAGGGAGAAATACAGACATCTCCGTACCGATCCCTCAGACTCTACTAAGTTTGTCCGTGAGTCGTGAGACCTATGTAATCTAGTGCTCTGATACCTACTTGTCATGACCCGGATTTCTCACCCTCAGGAGTCGTGATGGCGCTAACTAATAGGAGCTAGGCAAGCCAAATTAATTTACTTATTTTAGCAATTATCGATCATTTAATAAAATCAAAAATAATATGATAAAGCAGAAGTCTCAATATATAATTAACTGAAGGAAAAATGCGGAAGTTTAACAGAATCCTCTACCCAAGAACTCATGAATGTGTAGAGAATGCTAAATACAACGTCTGAATAAAAACATAACTCTATTTGTTCCAATACAAAGGATAACAAATTAAAATAAAGATGGAAGAGACTCCGGGCCATTGCGGACGTTAGCAAGGCTACCTCAAAATCTCTGGACTGAAGTCAGCTCCCAATCAACTACTGCTGTCCAAAAGCTGCTCCGGCTCCGTGATCTGTGCAAAAGAGCACAGAAGAGTATCATCAGCACAACCGACCCCATGTGCTGGTAAGTGCCTGGCCTAACCCCGGCGAAGTAGTGACGAGGCTAGACAGGACTACCAAACCACATGTGCAGTTCAATATATATATATATAGAAGAAAATACATAAATTTATCAAGTCAAGGGGGAGGGGAGCATGCTATAGGGGATACGGCAATCCGGATGTCAAAAATTAACAAATAGAAGGTGCAAATGTACAACTGCAACATTAACGAGAGTATGAATTAAACAGATCATGGCGCGGAATGTTCCTTCGTGCATTAATAATCAAAACATGGCACGGAATATTCCTTCATGCATTAATAATCAAAACATGGCACGGAATGGTCCTTCGTGCATTAATAATCAAAATATGGCACGGAATGTTCCTTCGTGCATTAGTATATTCTCAACACAAATCGTGTACGGCATCAACCTTCGTGCTTTATCACTCTTCCTCACCCAAGCAACAATCACAACCAATGGGGCGAGGGGGTAGACAAACAGCAATAGAAGTCCCCGCAAGGTAAACAAAAATAAACAGCTAAATCCCAGCAAGGGAACAACAACAATAACTTTCACATCCCGACAAGGGAGATAATCAATATACGAATATAGCCCAGCAAGGGAATAATCACATCTCTTTCTCTTTCTTTCATTTCTTACTCAATAATTTTTTATCATTCGAGCCAACACTCCAAAGAGTTCACAAATCATAATTATTTCTCATACTCTTCACATTATATAGAAATTATCAATTACACGAGGAATAGTCACAACCAAATTAGTATAAGCACAAAAAGGAATCACGGTCATGCTAGACACCAGTGTATAGATACTCGTCACCATGCCTATACACCGTACTCAACAATTAGCAATTAGCAAACAATACTCTAATCCTATTCCCTCAAGCCAAAGTTAGACCAAACACTTACCTCAACTTCCACGGCTAGATCAATCCACAGTAACAGCTTTCCCTCTCGAATTCGGCTCCAAATCAATCAAATCTATGAAATAACAACTTTATAGTATCAACAATAGCTAAACAAATCAAACCTAATGCATAAATATAGATTCCCGACCTTTCTTCTAAAAATTCCAAAATCGACCCCGAGCCCGCTTGGTCAAAACACGAGGTTCGAACCAAATCCATATCACTCGTTCCCCCACGAGCCCGAATATATAATTTGTTTTCAAATTCGACCCCAAAACGAGGTTTAAATCGAAGAAAATCGAAACGCCCTAACTCTACCCAATTCCCCCAATTTCAACCCTAGATTACATGTTTTAGGCCTAGGATTTCAATGGATGATGATAGAAAATGAAGAAAACGAGTTAGATAATACTTACCCAAGAAGATTTGGGGAAGAATCGCTCTACAAGTCGCCTAGGGGCTGTGGAGAAGAAGAGCTCGTGTGAAATTTGGAATAAAACCCATCACTGTTCTGTTTTTAGCTTTTAAAATCACTGGGAAAATGCTCTATGCAATCGCGGAAAGGGCATTGCGATCGCATAGAGTAATGGGGTGAAACATTGCGATAGAGGAAAAAGGAAGCTAAAATTTCTGGTGGGCCTAACACTCTGCGATCGCGGATGATGAATGCGATCACATTGAAGAGACTGGCTAAACTATGCGATCGCGGATCAACCTATGCGATCGCATAGAACAAAATAGGCACCTGGAACCTCACACTATGCGATCGCGGATAGGCCTATGCGATCGCATAGAACAAAATATCAGAGTGACAGAATTGGTTTTTCTGCAATTTTTCTAAGTTTCAAAACCATCCCGAACACCTCCGAAAACACTCCCGATCCCTCGGGGCTCCTAACCAAACACACACATTAATTCAACAACATCCTACGAACTTAGCCGAGCGATCAAATCGCCAAAATAACATCATAAACAAGGAATCAAACCTCAAAATCAACACTTTTTCATCAAACTTCTTAAACTTTCACTTTTAGATATTTAGGTCCGAAACACGTCAAATGACGTCCGATTTCAACCAAATTTCACTAAAAGTGCTTAAACCATATATAAGACTTGTACCGAACATCAGAACCAAAATATGAGCCCAATACCACAGTCTTCTAATCCATTTTCATTTCAAATTTCCATATAAATTTCAGAAAAACAATTTCTTTTAAAAAATTCATTTCTCGGGCTGGGGACCTTGGATTTCGATTCCGGGCATACGCCGAGTCCCATATTTTTCTACGGACCCTCCGGGACCGTCCAATCACGGGTCCGGGTCCGTTTACCCAAAATATTGACCAAAGTGAACTTTAATCATATTAATATCAAAATTCATCATTTTTCACACAGAATTCATATTTAAGCTTTCCGGCTACACGCCCGGACTGAGCATGCAAATCGAGGCAACTAAAAATGAGGTTTCCAAGGCCTCGAAAGCACGGAATAGGGAGAAAACAGGTGATGACTCTTTGGGTCATCACACTATCATCAACAAATAAGGGGACACAACCCACATCAAGTATCACAACATATTAGCAAATAATAGAGGCTAAGGTAAACATGTACAATAATTTCTATGACTGACTACAAATAATGTGAGCATGAGCAAAGCCTATGCATGATCTCTAACATGAAGGAAAACAAGTTCAACAACAAGTAAACACATAACCACAGATAATAGCCATTAGGCCTCACGGGACGGACAAAGTCTCAATCCCTCGCGGTGCAAACCCACACGCCTGTCACCTAACGTGGGTATCACCACCAAACAATCATATGATATCAATTTCTCCGGGTTTATACGCTCAAAGCCAGAGTTAAAATTGTTATTTACCTCAACCGCATAAAATCCTACTTTGGGATGCCCTCGTCTCTAGACACAATATCCAAAAGCACTGAATCTAGCCATAATTAGATTATACCATAAACATGTTCTAAAGAACCTAATTCCATAATAAAAACTACAAAATATGCCAAAATTCGAAATCGGCCAAAATCCGGCCCCCGGGCCCACCACTCGAAAGAAGTCAATAATGGCAGAATAACAATCCTTGTCCTCTCCCGAGTATAACCATATAAAATTAGTCTAAATCAGACTCCGTTTGATCCCTTAAATTCTCACTTAAAACTCTCCAAAACTCAAACCCTAAATCCCTCAATTTTCACTTTGAAATCATCAATCAAATCCCAAAAAAAAAAACGAAGATGGATTCATGAAATATAATCAAAACCGAGTAGAGAAAACTTACCCCAATCCATATGGTGAATATCGCCTCCAAAATCTCCTAAATTCGAGCTCCCCAACTCAAAATATGATCGAATAAGCAAACCCTAGTTTTATGTATTTTTCTACCAGCTATTCTGCCTCGTTTGTCATGACAAAAAATCTCGAAACTCGTATTTTATGCCTCCAATGGATTCCTTGTGAAATTCTAGTCAAGTTAGGCTTTTGAATCACTCAATTTGACCTTATAATAAATGAGATATATTTGCAAATAATGCAGATTTATAAATACGCTGCTAGTGGCAATTTCGTAATTACTCTGAAAAAGTCTGGCAACCTAATGTGTAGTAAAATGACCATAAAATCCTTATACGATATCCAAATTTGATGAATCTTTTTTCTACGGGTCCGTAATTACTATACGGATCTAGTGCTTTAATAAAAATGAAATTGGAGCTCAATTGTTCAATATTATATCATTTATACTTGAAAAACTGCGTCGAAACATAAGAAAAACGAGGGCAACACAACACAAACCTATCCGAAACTCACCCGAGGCCAACGGGACCTCAACTAATAGTTTCAAAAAGTCATATATCACTACCCGAACTTAGTCGAACACCCAAAATAACACCAAAATACCAAATCAACCCCGAATTCAAGCCTAAGAATTTCTAAACTTCCAACTTTCGCCAATTCAAGCCTAATTCTACCACGGACCTCCTAAGTCTAAAATGACCAAACGAAGTTAATCGAATCATAAAAATCCAAATCCGAATTTGTTTACTCCAACTTCCGATTGACTTTTTCTAACTTAGCTTTCTAACTAAGAGACTAAGTGTCTATTTCACTCCAAAACTATTCCGAACCCAAATCTACCAACTCGATACAACTCAACACAGCTGAGCAATACATAAAGAAGCATAGATAGGGGAAATAGGGCTATAACTCTCAAAACGACAGACCGGGTCGTTACATCCTCCCCCTCTTAAACAAACATTCATCCTCGAACGAGTCTGGAAACATACCTGGAGTCTTAAATAGGTGAAACCTTCACTAATACCTTCTCGTCACATTCAAATCATATGAACTCATCTCGCGGTCACATCATACTCATCACGTATCCATCCAGCCACCATTTTTACTAATAGGGACACTATCGGACATATAAGTTCACAAGCACGAGATCACACAATCAACACCTCAGTGCTCAATCTATAGTTAAAACCCGACCTCAATTCCTCCAGACTGGCCCAACATCAACACACAGAAATGATATCTCGTACCTCATCCAGGGAATCACAATTCGTCGATGCACAACTGATACCGAGCGCTCATGTGCGCATATGAATGCGTGGAAGGAATTTGAAAAGTTACACTTCAAGCTAAATCAATACCGCACGATAAGAATTCAAGAAGGTGAAGTTTTCCTAAAGGTTTTGCAGCCTCTTGAAGATAAGTACAGACGTCTCCGTACCGATCCGCAAGACTGTACTAAACTTGCTCATGACTCATGAGACCTATGTAACCTAGGCTCTGATACCAACTTATCACGACCCAAAATTAAACCATGGTCGTGATGGTGCCTATCGTGTTACAAGGCAAGCCTATTTCCCAAAATATTGCTCCTAATTAATTTTAAGGATTTAATAAAATAATACCATTATTCAAACCCGTGATTTGACGGTCCCGGAGGGTCCGTAGGAAAATATAGAACTTGGGCGTATGCCCGGAATTGAATTCCAAGGTACCAAGCCCGAGAAATGAATTTTTGAGTAAAATTATTTTCAGGAAATGTTTAAGGAAATTTGAAATAAAATCTGATTAGAAAGTGATGGTATCGGGCCCTGTATTTTGGTTCCGGCGTCTGGTACAGGTCTTATATATATTTTAAGTTATTTTTGTAAAATTTGGTTGAAAACGAACGTCGTTTGACGTGATTCGGACATGAATTGGAAAATTTTATATTTTATGAAGTTTGAAAGAATTTTCGGATTTTGAGGTTTAATTTAATATTTGTGATGTTATTTTGGCGATTTGATTGTGCGAATAAGTCCAGAGGATATTTTTGAGGTTGTGTGTATATTTGGTTTGGAGCCCCGAGGGCTCGGGTGAGTTTTGGATAGGCCACAAGTGCATTTTTAACTTTGAAAAATTTGCTGGTGTTTCAAAACTGTAGGTTGTCTCGCATATGCGAGATCGCAATTGCGAGCCTGATATCGCAAAAGCGAAAGGTGACCTGGGTAGCTTCCTTCGCAAATGCGAAGTTTGTGTCGCAAATGCGGAACTGGGACTATTGCAAATGCGACATTTTTGGTCGCAAATGCGAAGTCCCCCATTTTGTTCAGTGTTCGCAAATGCGAACATGGCCTCGCAATTCCTATGTCAGGTCGGGGTTCGCAATTCCGAACCCATGTTCGCAATTTGTGATAACCCGACCGGCCTTCTTAAGAATTAACACCCCGATCCCCTATAAACTGCTTCCCCTAAATTCATTTCTGCTATTTTGGTTTGCTGGGACGTTCGGCGTTGGGTTTCGAAGAGTTTTGGGACACTTAGTCCCTAAATGAGAGCTTAAGTGTTGAAAAGTGGTCCGTAGTCAGAACAGTGTGAAGACAACCTCGAAATGGAAATCTGACGAGTCCGTTGCTCCGTTAGGCGATTTCGGGGTTGGGAGCATGTTCGGAATGTATTTTGGAAGTTCGTAGCTCATTTAGGCTTGAATTGCCGAAGTTTGAATTTTTGAAGTTTCTGTTCCGATAGTGAGTTTTTTATCCGAGGGTCAGACTGGAATTCCGAAAGTTGCAATAGCTCCGTCATGTCATTTGGGATATGTGTGTAAAATTTCAGGTCATTCGGACGTGTTTTGGTTAGGTTTTTGATCGAAAGCGTATTTTGGTAAAAATTGAAGTTCTTACGCTTAAATCCTTGTTTAATTCGAGTTTCCGGCGTTGTTTTAGGTGGTTTAAGGATTGGTACAAGTTTGAATGAGGTATTAGGTGTTATTGGTGCTTTTTGTTGAGGTTCCGGGGGCCTCGGGATGATTTCAGGTGGTTAACGGAAAAATTTGAGAAGTGTGCAGTAGCTGCTTTGTTGCTACTTCTGGTATTTTTGCATCTGCGGCTTGGGAACCGCAGATGCGACGCCGCAGAAGTGGCTAAATGGCCGTAGAAGCGGCTTTGCCCCTTCCCCTCAGAAACCGCAGAAGCGATTCTTTTCCCGCATAAGCGGAGCCGCAGAAGCAGCTTAGCCACCGCAGAAGCGAAGTCCAGTGGCCCTCTAGTTTCCGCAGAAGCGGAATGTCTCTCGCAGATGCGGTCCTGGCCATTTAAGTGAAGACAGCAGAAGTGGCTTAAATTCCGCATAAGCGGGACCGCAGAAGCGGAAATCACTGTTCAGATATAGAGATTTCGAGGGTTAGTTTTCAAAAGTTAGAAAAATCAAATTGAGCTCGGAGAAGGGAAATTTTGAGAGGGTTTTGAAGAGGAGATTATTGGGTAACATTTATTTAATTAATCCCTTCTAGTTATATTTCATCATTATGTAGTTAAATCTATCATTAAAATTCGAATTGAGGATCAAAAATTGGAAAACAATAGGGTAAAACTTCATAGGGTAAACTATTGAGTTTTGAGTGGGTGTTTGGCCTCCAATTTGGGAGATTTTTATATGGTTGGACTCGAGAGAGTACGAGGGTTCTGAAAATATAAAAATTATTCAATTCCGAGACGTTGGCCTGAAGGGCATTTTGGTCATTTTACCTAATTTCACGTTGTAGCTTTGAATTAAATAGAGAAACCAGTTGTTTGCAATGTTATTTACGATATGTAATTGAATTGAATAGATTTGGGCCATTTAGAGTTGGATACTCGTGGCAAAGGCGTGGTTTCTAGTTGATTTCTGTACTGGCTCGAGGTAAGTAGCTTGTCTAACCTTGTGTGAGGGACCTTTTCCCTTAGGATTTGTTATTTGGTATTTTTGAGTGCCTTTTACGCGAGGTGACGAGCGCGTACTTGAGCCAATTGTTGAAAAGTCGGTTTTTACTTAAGATATTGAGTTTGAGTTTCTTTCATATTTGCTTTATTCTACTTGCAATTATAACATGTGCTAGATTAGGAAAGTATGTTTAGTGATTTAACTTGCCTAATTGCTTATGTTGCCTTGACTGTACTACGTGAAGCATGCTAGGCCAGTACTACATGTTGCTTGTCCTTTTGTACTTCATTTCTATGTATCTTCTTTGTGATTGCGCATTTATATTGGGACTACGGATGTGGGATTCCAGTAGCTCCCCATTTGTTTGTTTACTTTGGGACTACGGGTTCGATTCCCGATAGATCACCCTGCACTTTTACTTTGGGACTGCGGGTTAGATTCCCGATAGATCCCCCTGCACTTTTACTTTGGGCTGCGGGTTAGATTCCCGATAGATCCCCCTGCATATTGATGGTTGGACTACGGGACGGTATCCCGGGAGATCCTTTGGATTTACATATGTGATGGACTACCGGATGGTATCCCGGGAGATCCACTGGACAGATGAGAATAAGGC
>MU779078.1:0-17363 GCA_026770625.1 Nicotiana glauca | reverse complement strand
AAAAAAAAAACCTCGGACATAAAAAAGCCCGTTAGGCCCGCTAAGCCCACGAGACCGGCCCGTTTAGCCCAGGACCATCTGGGCTTAGGCCCGTCACGGGCCGGTTCCACCCAGCAGGCCCACGAAGCCCGGGACCGCCAGGCCCGGCCCGTTTGGCCCATTTAGGCCCGGGACCGCCAAAAATACAGCCTTAGATGAGAAGAAGGACTACAGGACGGTATCCTGGGAGATCCTCATGGTTATCACTGGTATTGAGTTGTACATAATCCGTGTTTACTTTGTTCTTTGTGTAGTTGTTATTGCCTCGTAGGCCTGTCTTATCTTACTGTTGTGCTTATTATTACTACCATTTCTTCATACTGTTAATTTATTACTATATTTTACCTCAGTAGGGCCCTGACCTTCCTCATCACTTCACTACCCAACCGAGGTTAGGCTTGGCACTTACTGAGTACCGCTATGGTGTACTCATGCCCCTTCTGCGCATGTTTTTTTCATGTGCAAATCCAGGTTCCTCCACCGAGGCGTACTATCATCGAGGTAGAGAGATCTAGCGGAGACTTCGAAGTATATCTGCAGCGTCCGCAGACCGAAGAGTCTCCTTCCTTATTCTATATGTAGTGTTTAGATTATATCATACTTTTAATGTAGACATTCTGGAGATTAGAGCATTTACAGTATTTCTTTTAGCCTGTGTTTCCCGTGAGTTTCCGGGTTTTGGGATTGAGTTGTAGACTTCCGCATTTCTTTTGAGTTGTATAGGCCGAGAGGCCTTATATGTAGTTATTATTTTAATATGTTCAGTTTTAAATAAATTATTCCGCAAGTTAGGTTGTTATTTCCACATTGTTAGGCTTACCTAGTTGTAGGAACTAGGTGCCATCACGACATGTTCATAGAGGGTGAACTGGGGTCGTGACACAATTTTCATATCTGCAACCTGCATTTTTTATACTTAGTCGATTTTTGAGCAATTTTTAACATTCTTTCAAAACACAAACTTCTTTGGGCGATTTTCCAAGAACAAAGTCTTCTTCCAAATCAATTGTAAGTTAGTTTTTACTCATTTCTTTCAATCATTAACATCATTTAACATGTTTTCAACATAAAATCAATTATTTTCATGGGTGAAAATTGGGTGTTTTGGGTAGAACCTAGTTTTTTCAAAAATTGGGGATTTGAACCTCAATTTAAGGTCCTATTTAAAAAAATATATATATTTGAGTTCGTGGGGGAATGGGTAATCGGGTTTTAATTCAAACGTTGGGTTTTGACCACGTGGGCCCGGGGGCGATTTTTGACTTTCTAAGTAAAACTTTGGAAAACTCATTTTCATGCGTTGGGGTTGATTCATTTAGTGTTTATTAATGTAATTAAGTAATTTTTGATTAGATACGAGCAAATTGGAGGTTAAATCACGGGGTAAAGCTGTAATTGAGGCCTGAGTTGTATTCAAGGCATTGAGGTAAGTGTTTGGTCTAACCCTAGCTTGAGGGACTCGGAGTTGAGTCTTATTTACGAATTGCTTCTTGTCGAGTACGACGTATAGGCATAGTGACGAGTATCTATGCATTGGTGTCGAGCATGACCGCGAGTCTTAAATTGAAAGTTGTTGTGTTCCTAGATGACACTTCGGATGCTTTAAATTGATGACTCTTGATATTGAGTAGAGATTTGGTTTATTCTCGCGGACTTTATTTATTGAGTTCTGATATTAATCGAGCTGAGTAAGAATTGAGCTAGGATTTGGTTATAGCTGATTCTCCCTTGCCGGGATGGTTATTTTGATATTGTTGTTCCCTTGCGGGAAATTATTATTATATTGCTTTGTTTTCCTTGCCGGAAATTTTATTATGACTTTGTGTTGAAATGAAATGGGAGCGGGTGGTATGCCTACCACGAGTTATGATTGAAATGCGAGCGGGTGGTACGCCTACCACACGATATTGATTGAAATGGGAGCGGGTGGTACGCCTACCACAAGATATTGACTGAAATAGGAGTGGGCGGTACGCCTACTACAAGATATTGATTGAAATGGGAGCGGGTGGTACGCCTACCACAAGATATTGATGAAATGGGAGCGGGTGGTATGCCTAACACATGAATTGATGAAATGGGAGCGGGTGGAACGCCTACTACGGAAACATTAAGAAATGGGATTGGGTTGCACGTCTGCAACGAGATGTGTACTGACAGTGAAATCCGCTTTTATTTCTCTTATCCGTGTTTTATTTAATTTATTGATGTTCCTTATTGTTCTCTTGAATTTCTGTATTATCTGTTATCCCCGAAGCATGTTCCCCTCCCATTTAAAATGGTTATTTTTGTTATTTTCCCACTGTAGAAATGTATATAACTGCACAGGTTTATGTGATAGTCTTGTCTAGCCTCGTCACTACTTTGCCGGGGTTAGGCTAGGCATTTACCGCACATGGGGTCGATTGTGCTGATACTACACTCTGTGCTCTTTTGCACATAACCAGGTACCGGACAGCAGCAGTAGTTCGGGAGTCTTCCTTCAGTCCACCAAGACATTAAGGTAGCCTTGCAGGCGTCCGCAGTTACGGCGTCTCCTTTATCTTACTTTTCATTATGTTATCTCATGTTTCGAGACATACAGTGTTATTTTTCCTTCAAACTATTGTATTTAGTATTCTTAGTAGTCCGTGGATGTTGTGACACCGGTTTCTGGGTAGAGGCATATGATGATTTCTGCATTTCTACTCAGTTTATTTAATTTAAGTCTTCTGCTTTAATTTTATATTTCCGTTGTTATTTAAATATTTAACGTTGTTGTTATGATTGATAAAAGGAATTAAAATAAAGGAGTTAGGAGTTAATGAATCGTGGCTTGCCTAGCTTCTACGAGTAGGCGCCATCACAACCCCGAGGGTGGGAAAGGGGGTCATGACAAGTTGGTATCAGAACTCTAGGTTACATGGGTCTCACAACTTTCGGACAAGCTTAGTAGAATCTGAGGGATTGGTACGGAGACGTCTATATTCATCCCCCAGAGGCTATAGAGTTAGGAAAAGTTTCACATTTGTTCTTTTTTTTCGTGCGGTTTGGTTTCTCAGTGCAAATTGAAATTCTACTCTGTTCTTTCACAGATGGCGAGAACAAGCGCTTCCTCATCTTCGGATCAACAGTTTGAGCCCCAGGCAGCTCCCACGAGGGGTAGAGGGTGAGGCCAAGGCCGTGCTAGAGGCCGAGGCAGGGGCAGAGCTCAGCCCCGAGCAGCAGCACCAGTGGCAGAGCCTCAGGTTGACTTTGACGAGGAGGTTCCGGCCCCAGCCCCAGTAGTTCCGGTGGGCCCAGCTCATGTCCCAAAGGGGTTTATTGCTACCTCAGTTCTTCAGGACGTTCTGGTCTGATTGGTGGGTATCATGGAGGGTGTTACCCGAGCAGGTTTGCTTCCATTAGCACCAGCCATCTCTCAGGCTGGAGGAGGGGCCCAGACTTCTGCTACTCGTACTCCGGAGCAGGTAGCTCCCCAGATTCAGACTCTAACAGTTCAGCCAGTTGGAGCAGCTCAGCCGGGTGTGGTAGCCCAGGCCGGTGATGGGGCAGCTATGTCTGCCGATGCCTTATGGAGATCGGATAGGTTCACCAAGCTCTTCACTACTACCTTCAACGGTGCATCTACCGAGGATCCTTAGGACTATTTGGACAGCTGCCACGAGGTTCTTCGGAACATGGGTATTGTTGAGACCAACGAGGTTGAATTTGCTACATTTCGGTTGTCTGGATCCGCCAAGACTTGGTGGAGGGATTATTGCCTAGCAAGACCAGCAGGGTCACCAGCCTTGACCTGGGCAGTTCACGTAGTTATTTCTGGAGAAGTTTCTCCCTATTACATAGTAAGAGGCCTATGGAGGCAGTTCGAGCATCTCCATTAGGGTCACCCAGTACGAGACCAACTTTATTGATTTGGCTCGCCATGCTCTTGTTATACTTCCCACTGAGAGGGAGAGAGTGAGACAGTTTATTGATGGACTCATTCAGCCTATTCATCTCCAGATGGCTAGAGAGGCTGGGAGCGAGATATCCTTTCAGGAGGCGGCCAATGTGGCCCGAAAGATTGAGATGGTATTATCATAGGGGTTGGTCATAGGGCAGACAAGAGACCCCATCAGTCAGGCTGATTCAGTGGTGCCTCATCTAGAGGCAGAGATTCGTTTGATAGAGGCCAGCCTTCTAGGCCTTTCCAGTCAGCCCTCCAGGTTTCTCATGGTGCTTCTAGTAGCCGTGGTTCTCAGACGCAGTATTCTGATCAGCAGTCCTTTAGTGTACCACCAGCACCTATTATTAGGGTATCACCGCTTCAGAGTTTCCAAGGTCATCAGCCCCAGCAGCCGAGGGCTAGTTTTACTTGTGGCGACACGAGGCACATTGCTAGGTATTGCCCTTGCGCGCCAAATGGCTCTCAACATCATAGTTCTCGTGCCGTGGTTCAGGCACCAGGTGTTCCACAACCCGCCTAGCCAGCTAGAGGTGCGGGTAGAGGTACTAGAGGTGGAGGTAGAGGTTATAGAGATGGAGCTCAGACCGCCAGAGGTGGAGGCCAGCCAGCAGCAGGACGACCCAGAGAGGTAAATCAGAGTGGTAGTGCCCAGCCCCGATGTTATGCTCTTCAAGCCAGGCCCGAGGCAGAGGCTTCAGATGCAGTTATTACAGGTACGGTTCTGGTTCGTGATAGAGATGCTTCAATGTTGTTTGACCAAGGGTCTACGTATTCGTATGTGTCATCTTATTTTGCCCCGTAATTGGTCATGCCTAGTGATGCATTATGTATTTCTGTTTATGTGTCTACACCGGTGGGTTACTTTATTGTGGTAGATCTAGTCCATCGTTCTTGTGTTGTGGTGATTGGGGGTCTGGAGACTCGTGTAGATTTATTGCTTTTAGACATGGTTGACTATGATATTATATTGGGGATGGACTGGTTATCACCCTATCACGCTATCTTGGACTGTCATGCCAAGACTGTGACCTTAGCTTTACCGGGTATGCCTCATTTAGAGTGGAGAGGGACTCCTGGTCATTCTACCCGCAGTGTTATATCGTATGTGAAGGCTAGGCGTATGGTCGAGACTGGGTGTTTGGCCTATTTAGCCTATGTTTGTGATTCCAGTGTTGTGGTTCCCTCTATTGATTCTGTGCTCATTGTTTGTGAGTTCCCTGATATTTTTCCTTCAGACCTACCGGGTATGCCACCTGATAGGGATATTGATTTCTGTATTGATCTGGTTCTGGGCACTCAACCCATTTCTATCCCGCCATATCGTACGACCCCGCCGGAGTTGAAGGAGTTAAAGGAACAGTTGCAAGATTTGCTCGAGAATAGACCCAGTGTCTCACCTTGGAGAGCGCCGGTGTTATTTGTCAAGAAGAAGGATGGGTCAATGAGAATGTGTATTGATTACCGGCAATTGAACAAGGTAACGATCAAGAATAAGTATCAACTGCCGAGGATTAATGATTTGTTCGATCAGCTTCAGGGTGCCAAGGTATTTTCCAAGATTGAATTATGATATGGCTACCATCACTTGAGGATTAGGGCATCCAATATCCCTAAGACAACTTTCCGCACTCGGTACGGGCATTATGAGTTCTTGGTTATGTCATTCGGGTTGACAAATACCCCAGCAGCTTTTTATGGATTTGATGAACCGAGTGTTCGGGCCTTATTTGGACTCGTTCGTGATAGTCTTCATTGATGATATATTGATATATTCCCGCAGCCAAGAGGAGCACGAGCAGCACCTTAGAATGGTTCTTCAAACTCTGAGGGGTAGTCGGTTATATGCGAAGTTCTCGAAGTGTGAATTCTGGTTGGGTTCAGTTACATTTCTGGGCCATGTGGTGTCAGCAGAGGGTATTCAGGTCGATCCGAAGAAGATTGAGGCAGTCAAGAACTAGCCTAGACCAGCATCAGCTACAGAGATTCGGAGTTTCTTGGGATTGGCAGGCTACTGTCGTCGGTTCGTGGGAGGGTTTTCATCTATTGTAGCCCCGATGACCAGGTTGACCCAGAAGGGTGCCCAGTTCAGATGGTCGGACGAGTGTGAGATGAGCTTTCAGAGGCTCAAGACAGATCTGACTACGGCGCCGATGTTGGTTTTGCCCACAGGTTCAGGGCCTTATACTGTCTATTTTGATGCTTCCCGTTTTGGGCTTGGAGCAGTGTTGATGCAGGATTGCAAAGTCATTGTCTATGCTTTGAGGCAGTTGAAGATTCATGAGAAGAACTATCCAGTTAATGATTTCGAGTTGGCAGCCATAGTTCACGCATTGAAGATTTGGAGGCATTATTTATATGGCGTAGCATGTGAGGTGTTCACGGATCACAAGAGTCTTCAATAGTTGTTCAAGCAAAAGGAGTTGAATTTGAGACAGATGAGGTGGTTGGAGTTGTTGAATGATTATGATATCACCATTCTAATCCGGGGAAGACTAATATGGTGGTCGATACATAGAGTAGGAAGTCAGCCAATATTTCTTGTTTATATTCCGGTAGGTGAGAGGCCGCTTGCTTTGGATGTTCATGCCTTAGCCAATCAGTTCGTAAGGCTGGACGTTTCTAAGCCCGATCGTGTGTTAGCTTGCACAGTCACTCGTTCTTCATTATTGGAGCGTATCCGTGAGTGGCAATATGATGATCCCCATTTGTGTTTCCTTAGAGACACGGAGCAGCGCGGAGGTGCCAGGCATGTTACCTTAGATGGTGATGGAGTTTTGATATTGCATGGCCGTATGTGTGCATAATGTGGATGGGCTTCGAGAGTTGATTCTGAAGGAGGCCCATAGCTCTCGGTACTCTATTCATCCGAGCGCCGCAAAGATGTATCAGGATTTGTGGCAGCATTATTGGTGGCATAGAATGAAGAAGGATATCGTAGCATACGTGGCTCGCTGTTTGAATTGTTATCAAGTTAAGTACGAGCATTAGAGGCCTGGTAGTTTATTTCAGAGGATTGAGCTTCCCGAGTGGAAGTGGGAGCGGATTACTATGGACTTTTTTACTGGACTTTCGCTGACTCGGAAGAAGTTTGATGCGATATGGGTCATTTCATTCCTATGGCAGTCTCCTATTCTTCTGAGAGGTTTGCTGAGATCTATATTCGGGAGATTGTTCGCCTTCATGGTATGCCCGTGTCTATCATTTTGGACCGGGGTACGCAGTTTACCTCGCACTTCTGGAGAGCAGTTCAGCGATAGTTGGGCACACGGGTTGAGTTGAGCACAGCATTTCATCCCCAGACAGACGGTCAGTCCGAGCGGACTATTTTGATCTTAGAGGATATGCTCCGAGCTTTTGTTATTGACTTTGGAGGTTCGTGGGATCAGTTTTTGCCTTTAGCAGAGTTTGCCTACCACAATAGCTACCAGTCGAGCATCCAGATGGCTCCTTATGAGGCTTTATAGGGTAGGCGGTGTCTATCTCCGGTTGGATGGTTTGAGCCGGGAGAGACTCGGTTGTTGGGTACGGATTTAGTTCAGGAGGCCTTGGACAAGGTCAGGATCATTCAGGATAGGCTTCGATCAGCTCAGTCCAGGCAAAAGAGATATGCAAACCGCAAGGTTCGAGATGCGGCTTTTATGGTTGGTGAGCGGGTATTGCTCCGAGTGTCGCCTATGAAAGGCGTGATGAGATTTGGGAAGAATGGCAAGCTTAGCCGCAGGTACATTGGTCCGTTTGAGATTCTAGATCAAGTGGGAGAGGTAGCTTATAGACTTGCTTTGCCGCCGAGCTTATCAGTCGTGCATTCAGTGTTTCATATGTCCATGCTTCGGAGGTATTAGGGCAATCCAGCCCACGTGTTAGATTTCAGCATTGTCCAATTGGACAAGGACTTGTCTTATGAGGAGGAGCTGGTAGCTATTCTAGACCGGCAGGTTCGTCAGTTGAGATCTGAGAGTTCCCCTTCTGTTCATGTTCAGTGGAGAGGTCAGTCTCCTGAGGCATCGACTTGGGAGTCCGACTCCGATATGCGGAGCCGTTATCCTCATCCTTTCCCCAACTTAGGTACTTCCTTCTTCTGTTAGTTCGAGGATGAACGGTTGATTTAGAGGTGGAGAATGTGACGACCCAAAGGGTCATCACCTATTTTAATTAATTCTGTGCTTCCGAGGCCTTGAAAACCTCATTTGGAGTCACCTCGATTTACGTACGCAGTTCGAGCACGTAGCCGGAAAGCTTAAATGTGAAATTCTGTGAAAAATGCTAAATTTTGATGTTAAAATGAATAAATTTAACTTTGGTCAATATTTTGGGTAAATGGACCCGGACCCGTGAATCGAATTCCGAGGTCCCAAGCCCGAGAAATGAATTTTTGAGTAAAATTATTTTCTAGAAATGTTTAAGGAAATTTGAAATGAAATCTGATTAGAAAGCGATGGTATCGGGCCCATATTTTTGTTCCAGCGCCCGGTACAGGTCTTATATATATATTTTAAGTTATTTCTGTAAAATTTGATTGAAAACGGATGTCGTTTGACGTGATTCGAAGATGAATTGAAAATTTTGATGTTTTATGAAGTTTGAAAGAATTTTCGGATTTTGAGGTTTAATTCAATGTTTATGATGTTATTTTGGTGATTGATCGCGCGAATAAGTCCGAAGGATGTTTTTGAGGTTGTGTGTGTATTTGGTTTGGAGACCCGAGGATTCGGGTGCGTTTTGGATAGGCCACAAGTGCATTTTTAACTTTGAAAAATTTGTTGGTGTTTCAGACCTACGGCCTTCGCAATTGCAAAGCCTGTCTCGCAAATGCGAGATCGCAATTGCGAGCGTGCTATCGCAAAAGCGAAAGGTGACGTGGGCAGCTTCCTTCGCAAATACGAAGTTTATGTCGCAAATGCGGAACTGGGACTGTCGCAAATGCGACATTTTTGGTCGCAAATGTGAAGTCCCCCATTTTGTTCAGTGTTCGTAAATGCGAACATGGCCTCGCAATTCCCATATCTGCAACCTGCATTTTTTATACTTAGTCGATTTTTGAGCAATTTTTAACATTCTTTCAAAACACAAACGTCTTTGGGCGATTTTCCAAGAACAAGTCTTCTTCCAAATCAATTGTAAGTTAGTTTTTACTCATTTCTTTCAATAAATAACATCATTTAACATGTTTTCAACTTAAAAGCAATGATTTCATGGGTGAAATTGGGTGTTTTGGGTAGAACTTAGATTTTTTAAAAATTGGGGATTTGGACCTCAATTTGAGGTTCGATTTCAAAACAAATTATATATTTAAGTTTGTGGGGTAATGGGTAATCGGGTTTTGATTCAAACCTCGGGTTTTGACCACGTGGGCCCGGTGGACGATTTTTGACTTTTTGAGTAAAACTTTGAAAAACTCATTTTCATGCATTGGGGTTGATTCATGTAGTGTTTATTAATGTAATTAAGTAATTTGTGATTAGATATGAGCGAATTGGAGGTGAAATCACGGGGTAAAGCTGTAATTGAGGTTTGAGTTGTATTCAAGGCATTGAGATAAGTGATTGGTCTAACCCTAGCTTGAGGGACTAGGAGTTGAGTCTTATTGCTAATTGCTTCTTGTCGAGTACGACGAATAGGTATAGTGACGAGTATCTATGCGTTGGTGTCGAGCATGACCGCGAGTCTTAAATTAATAGTTGTTGTGTTCCTAGAAGACACTTCGGATGCTTTAAATTGATGACTCTTGATATTGAGTAGAGATTTGGCTTATTCTCGTGGACTTTATTTATGCTTGAGTTCTGATATTAATCGAGCTGAGTAAGAATTGAGCTAGGATTTGGTTATAGCTGATTCTCCCTTGCCTGGATGGTTATTTTGATATAATTGTTCCCTTGCTGGGAAATTATTATTATATTGCCTTGTTTTCCTTGCCGGAAATTTTATTGTGACTTTGTGTTGAAATGAAATGGGAGCAAGTGGTACGCCTACCACACGATATTGATTCAAATGGGAGCGGGTGGTACGCTTACCACAAGATATTGATTGAAATGGGAGTGAGTGGTACGCCTACCATAAGATATTGATTGAAATGGGAATGGGTGGTACGCCTATCACAAGATATTGATTAAAATGGGAGCGGGTGATACGCCTACCACAAGATATTGATGAAATGGGAGCAGGTAGTACGCCTACCATGGAAACATTGAGAAATAGGATCGGGTTGCACGCCTGCAACGAGATGTGTACTGACAGAGAAATCTGCTTTTATTTTCCTTATCCGTATTTGATTTATTTTATTAATGTTCCTTATTGTTCTCCTGAATTTCTATATTATCTTTTATCCCCGTAGCATGTTCTCCTCCCATTTAAAATTATTATTTTTTCGCTGTAGAAATATATATAACTGCATAGGTTTATGTGGTAGTCCTGTCTAGCCTCGTCACTACTTCGCCGGGGTTAGGCTAAGCACTTACCAGCACATGGGGTCGGTTGTGCTGATACTACACTATGTGCTCTTTTGTACAGATCCAAGTACCGAACATCAGCAGTAGTTCTGGAGTCTTCCTTCAGTCCACCGAGACACTGAGGTAGCCTTGCAGGCGTCCGCAGGCCCGACATCTCCTCTATCTTACTTTTCATTCTGTTATCTCATGTTTCGAGACATACAGTGTTATTTTTCCTTCAAACTGTTGTATTTAGTATTCTTAGTAGTCCGTGGATGTTGTGACATTGGCTCCTCTATCTTACTTTTCATTCTGTTATCTCATGTTTCGAGACATACGGTGTTATTTTTCCTTCAAACTATTGTATTTAGTATTCTTAGTAGTCCGTGGATGTTGTGACACCGGTTCTTGGATAAAGGCATATGATGATTTTCGCATTTTTGCTCAGTTTATTTAATTTAAGTTTTCGCTTTAATTTCATATTTTCGTTGTTATTTAAATATTTAACGTTGTTGTTATGATTAATAAAAGGAACTGAAATAAAGGAGTTAGGAGTTAATGAATCGTGGATTGCCTAGCTTCTACGAGAAGGCGCCATCACGACCTCCGATGGTGGAAAATCTGGGTCGTGACACTGGCAATCTGTTTTATCCAAAAGATGAGTTGTGATTTTACTTATTTATTTCTTTAAATATTATACCAAGCGGGAATTGGGTTTTTTGTACTTGCATATTCATCTTGTTAGTTAAAGTTACAAATAAAGTATTTAAAGAAAAGTCAAATACATAAGCATGCACCTAAACTTAGCACTGCTTTTAACTTAGGCACTTAAAGTTAGGCTCATTCCTATTAGACATTTAAAGTATATCCAATATGTGTCTATTGAACACCTCATTGACCATCACTAGGAAAAACAAAGTGAGTGTAATCCACCCGCGAATGATATGGCAAATAGTTGTTTCTCGATAATTATTAAGAGCATGTTTGGAAAGCCACCTTGGAAATGGATTAGGGTGTAATTGGGTGTAGTTACACAGTTTGGCATGTTTGTTTGGCCAAGTAATTACTTGATCGGCATGGAATTGGGTGTAATTTGTGGGGTGTAATTACAGTCTCCAATTCTCAAGGGGGAGGTGAGAATTGATGGTAATTACACTGTGTAATTACAAGGTTCCTTTTTAGTTTCTTTACTTTTTGTTTTTATTTTAATTTATTTTCTTTATAACTTTTTAAATTTTTAAATATATATTTTTTTGTACATTATTTATCTTTTATCTTTACTTCTTGTTATTCCATGTAATTGTTATTTTTTTTATTATTTTATTTTTAAAACTACACCTCCTAATATTGAAAATAATGAGACATTGACAAACTTGGCATATAATGGGTGTTGCAATTAAATTAAAATTTTGTTGTTGAATGTGGTTATAAACTTATCATGTTTTCTAATTTTAAGTTGCAGTGGAACTTACAATTACAATGTTAGAATTCGACATATGTTAAACTATATTTTTATTTTGAAATTTAAAATTATATTATATTCATGGTTCTAATTTACTTGTTTTAGTAGTATTGGCTCAGATTGCATGTTATTCATTTTTTAGGTAGAATTCACTACAAGAAATTGGATTATTAGTGGCAACATATAGCAGCGACCCTACAGGTTACTACAATAACTATATTATTAGCTGCGACTTTAGAAGTCGCCGAAGAAGGATACATTTTTAGCAGCGACTTAGTTTAGGTCGCCTCTAATGTGGCTGAAATTTTTCGTCCCGCTTAAAATAAAATTTTGGCTCCAAATTTTTTGTTGCGACTTTGACAAAGTTGCCGCTAAAACCCTCTTGCAGCGACTGGGTCACTCCTGTACACTTATCAAGAAATAGAAAATAAAAATAAATATATCCTCTTTCCCTTTTCTGGACAGAAGCCCACAAAGCATAGAGGAGTACAAACTATACGTATTCGACACTTTCTCTCTCTAAAAACAGGTCTCCTCATCTAAAATTTCACCCAAATCAAAATCCCTCAAATCAAAATGTGAATCTCAGGTATGTTCAAATCTCTAATTTTTCATTTCTTTTTGTTGGGAAAGAAGTTCCTCCATTGTAATATCGATTCGTGAAATTCCTCCGTCCAAATCGCTATTCTGACTTGAATAAAAGAAACCATTCTACTCGTAATCGATTTCACCTTCCTTCTTACATGTTATTATCCCATATCTAACTAAAAACCTATAAAGATTTATAGGAGATATATTTACATTTGGGTATTTTGGCATAATGATTTTGTAAGACAAAAGTTTCAACATGCAGTTAGGGATAATTATTTTTTCAGCAATTTTACTTTTGTCTTCTCAGATTTCATCTCGAATTTCTCCGAGTCATTTGATAATCTACAGGAATACCAACAAAATCACACAGAAAGAATCATTTGAAGCGTATTTGGTGTTGTTATTTTTTATTCTCGGTCTTGACAGAATCTCAGCTATCTCTTTTCTTGGGTAAGTTAAAATCTTCTTCTTGAGTGACGTTTTACACGTCGGCATTCTATTCAGTTATATGAGCTTCGCAGGTTGTTTCACTTATGTCCCCTGTCGCAACAATCTGTGTAGCTTCGTAGTTAAAATTATTTATGGAACAGTACATATATATGCTTTGAATATGATTTTCTCTCTTTCTATTCTTTAGGTATCTTATAATTGCATAATTTTCATAAGATGAAAATCTTGAGATTATTCCTTTATTGCCTATCTATTTTATTTTGGAAGAGGTGAGATTTGGGGGTGGGGATACAGAACTGTATGCAGTACATTGCTACATCTCGCATCATTTGGTATGTACTATATTATACCATTGGTTTTACAGTTTTTGTTAAGTCATGCAAGTTGTAGTTTATATCTAATATGTATAATTAAGTTCGTCGATTTTTGGGTTGGTAGGTATTTCTCATGGCATATGTGTTGTGTAATAACACTGCTAAAATATTTCATATTTTTCTTATGTGAATTCATAGTGACAATTATAGTTTTGTTTGCTTCTTATTACAAATAGTTCTTTGATTTTATCTTTTCAATCCTTGTTTCAGTTATAAACCTAATAAATCTTCATCGAAGATCATCCCTCTATGCCAGGAGTACAAATTGATCAAACTGATAGTTAGGTGGATTAGCATAAAATTCTACTAGGGAGCACCAATGTTGTTTAAAAGCTGTATTAATCAATCCAAACTTTAAATTGACATCCTATTTTGAAAGGAAGCAGTATTCAAAAAAAGGCTTTTGGACAAACTAAAACTGAAAGGTTTATGGAAATAAAGTTGCACCTCTTTCATTTCTTACTATTATCATATTCTTCTAAAAATACATACATTAGAACATCTATGGATAAAGTTGTCACGACCCTAGTTCACCGATCACATGTCGTGATAGCACCTAGTTCCCCCGACCAAGTAAACCAAATATTGCGGAAAATATAATAAGTGCAGAAAAATAGAGTAAATCAAATTAAATAACTAGAAGAAAAACTATACTGCATGCCACTAGGTATGTACAACTCAATAACACAAGTCTAGCACTATTCCCAAAGACCCATAAACTCACGGGCAACACAGGCTATAGAAATGTATAGTAAAGGCTCCCAACACCAGAATGTCTAACAACCAGAAGAACGAAAACTAAATTCTAAAGGTAGAGTAAGAGGGAGACTCGTCGGTCTGCAGACGCAGCAGAACTACCTCGAAGTCCTCGTGGTCCTCCTGCCTCACTGATAGTGCGCCTGAGTAGAGGTACCTGTATGATTTGCATATGAAAAACATGCGCAGGAAGGGCATGAGTACACCACAGCGGTACTCAGTAAGTGCCAAGCCTAACCTCGGTTGGGTAGTGACGAGGAAAGGTCAGGGCCCTACTGAGGCAAAAATATAACAGTGGCAATAATTAACAGTGTGGAAATCTGACAAAAATAATAAATGCCGCATTGTAATAAGGCAAATCAACGAAGTAATAATAACTACAAGGGTAGAGCAGAAACACAGAGTAAACACAGCTCAATATCAAGTAAGTACCAATGAGGGTCTCCCAGGATACCGTCCTGTAGCCCTTTCCTCAACTGTCCAATGGATCTCTCGGGGTACTGTCCCGTAGTCCAACTCTCGTACCAATACCAAAGGATCTCCCGGGGTACCATCCCGTAGTCTAACTCTCGTACCAATACCAAAGGATCTCCCGGGATGTCATCCCGTAGTCCAGTCATTAATGTGCAGGGGGATCTCCCGGGATACCGTCCCGTAGTCCCAAAATAAAAGTGCAGGGGAATCTCACGGAAATCGAACCCGTAGTCCCAAAGTAAACAAACAAGGGGGGAGCTACCGGAATCCCACATCCGTAGTCCCAATGTAAATGCGCAATCACAGCCAGAAATAAACCAAGGAAATAAGGTACGAAAGACAGAACAGCAGATAGAACTCGCCTAGCATGCTTCACGTAGTACGGTGTAAACAACTTGATCAATTAGGCAGTTAAGTCAGCTAAACATGCTTTCCTAACCTAACACAAGTATAAATTTTCAGGTAGGATAAAACAGGTAAGAAAGAAAGCTAAATATCAACAGCTTAAGTGAATTCGGATTTTTCATCAATCAGCTAAAGTACGCGCTCGTCACCTCACGTACAAGGTACTCCAAATATCAAGAAAACAAATCCTAAGGGAAAAGATCCCCCACACAAGGTTAGACAAGCCACTTACCTCGAACCGGCTCAATATCACTAGAAAACGCGCCTTTGCCACGAGTATCCGTCTCCAAATGGCCCAAATCTATTCAATTCAATTACACATCGTAAATAATATTGCAAACAACTGATTCCACTATTAAATTAAAGTTAGGGCGCTAAAATAGGTAAAATGACTAAAATGCCCCTCCATCCAACGTCTTGGAATCGAATAATTTTCACATTTTTAGAACCCTCGTGCTCTCACGAGTCTAACCATATAAAAATCTCCCAAATCGGAGGTCAAATGCCCCCTCAAAATCCAATAGTTTGGTCTATGAAGTTTTAACCCAAATTAACCAATTTTTTATCCTAAATTCGAATTCCAATGATGTATATAGTTATATAATGATGATATATAAAGAAAAGGGATCAAAGAAACGTTACCCAAGGATTTTCTCTTCAAAACCCATTCAAAATCGCCTTCTCCCGTGCTCTCAATCGATTTTCAAACTTATGAAATTAAACCCTCGAAGTTGATATTTTTGAACAGTAATTTCCGCTTTTGCGGACAAGGGACCGCTTCTGCGGTCCAGCTTAAGCGGAAACGAACCGCTTCTGAGGTTTTCATTAAAAGGGCTGGGCTCGCACCTGCGATAGCTGGGCCGCTTCTGCGGCTCCGCTCATGCGATGATTTAGCCGCTTCTGCGGCTTCTAAGGAAAGGCACGAGTCGCTTCTGCGACCAAATAGCCGCTTTTGCGGCTCCGCTCCTGCGAAAAAGGTGACCGATTCTACGGTCTCTGAGGGGAAGGCCAAAATCGCTTTTGCGATGAAGAAGCCGCTTCTGCGGTTCCCAAACTGCAGAAGCGAAAATACCAGATGACAGAATCCTTCAGCTATTCATCCAACTTCAAAATCTTCTGTCAACCACCCGGAATCATCCCGAGGTCCCCGGGACCTCAACCAAAAGCACCAATACCACCTAATACTTATTCAAACTTGTACCAATCCTTAAAACACCTAAAACAACACCGAAAACTCGATTAAATCAAAGATTTAAGCCTAAGAACTTCAAATTCTATCAAAATACGCTTTCGGTCAAAAACCTACCGAATCTCGTCCGAATGACCTGAAATTTTGCACACACATCCTAAATGACATGACGGAGCTTCTGCAACTTCTGGAATTCAAATCCGATGCTTGGATCAAAAACTCACTATCGCACCGGAAACTTCAAAAATTCAAACTTCGGCATTTCAAGCCTAAATGAGCTAGGAACCTCCAAAATACATTCCGAACACGCTCCCAATCCCGAAATCACCTAACGGAGCTAACGGAATCATCGGATTTTCATTCCGAGGTCGTATTCACATTGTTCTAATTACGGGTCATTTTTCAACTATTAAGCTCTCATTTAGGGACTAAGTGCCCCAAAACACTCCGAATCCTAACACTGAACGTCCCGGCAAACCAAAATAGCATAAATAAAATTAGGGGAAGCAGTTAATGGGGGATTGGGGCGTAAATTCTAAAAACGACTGGCCGGGTTGTTACATCCTCCTACACTTAAACATTCGTTCGTCCTCGAACGAGCATAGAGAACATACCTGAAGTAGTAAAAAGATGAGGGTACTGGCTGCGCATATCCTGCTCGGCCTCCCAAGTCACCTCCTCGGCCGGCTGACCCCGCCACCGCACCTTCACTGAAGTTATGTTATTTGACCTCAACTTTCTGATCAGTCTGTCCAAAATAGCCACTGGCTCCTCAACATAGGATCTATCCTTGTCCAACTGACTGAACTGAAATCCAACACGTGCAACGGATCACCGTGATATCTCCGGAGCATCGAAACATGAAATATCGGATGAACTCCAACTAGGCTGGGAGGTAAGGCAAGCTCATAAGCAACCTCCCCAACTCGCCTCAAGATCTCAAAAGGACCAATAAACCTCGGACTCAGCTACCCTTTCTTCCCAAACCTCATGACGCCCTTCATAGGCGAGACCCGAAGCCGAACCCGCTCACCAACCATATATGCAACATCACGGACCTTCTTGTCCGTGTAACTCTTCTGTCTGGACTGGGCTGCACGGAGTCTATCCTGAATCACCTTAACCTTCTCCATTACATCTTGGACCATCTCTGTGCCCAATAGCCTGGCCTCACCCGGCTGCAAACCAAGCCACCGGAGATCTACACCTCCGGCCATATAAAGCCTCATACGGCGCCATCTGAATGCTGGACTGATAACTGTTGTTATAA
>MU779077.1:15316-44024 GCA_026770625.1 Nicotiana glauca | reverse complement strand
CACACAATGCAAAACTATTTATTTTGAAATTTTGGGAATAATTCTCATATGAGGCAAAAATCACGTGCTCACAGTGAGCTTCGTGAGCTGGCAATAAGTGGTCGTAACCACGCTGGGGTTTCGCCCTCATGGGGGGTGGATGGGTCATGCCCTCGTTGATCGAACCGGACAAGGGTTAAATAACATTACGAATAAATGGTCATACCACTTCTTAATTATGGATTAGCTCAAGACGAGATTAACTCCGATAATTATCGTGGGGTCGGATTCTGACCCATACAGTTAGTCCCTTCGCTTATCGATATCGTGCTTCGACCGAGCTCGATGAGCAGACTTCATCGACTGTGGTTTGAGAAACTCGAATAGGGAGGTCGATCGCTGCTTCGGTTGAGGCAGAATTCTCTTTGGCGATGGCCTAAACCTTGTAGAATGTTAGTGCTTTGTCAGTATGTCATCAAGTCGCCGTTCGGTCAATATTGAATGCTTCTTCTTGGCGAAGGTATGTGAACTTTTAACTTACTTCGAGCGAGATCGAACTTCGTTACGCTCCGACTTTCACATTTGTTTGGGAGCATAACTATCGACTACGGAGGACGGGTCATCCATGGTGCGACCGAGGGGAACAAGGGTACGCTTGGTACGTTTTTGGCTACGTCCAGAGTTTTGAAGGCGCACGGAATATCTTTCCAGTGTTCATAGGCCGTCACAGTCATTTTGACGGCGAGACGCTGGTGGGTGACTGAGAAGCCACTTCGTGAAGCCTGTCATAATGACGCACGTTTCGGCAAAACCGAACCATTTTGCGGTTGGTCATGTAGTTAATGATGGCTATTGGATTTTGCGAAAGCCATTTATGTTGCCTATAAAGGTGGGTTGGGGCATTCACTTCTCATATTTTCATTGTTCATCTGAGAGTGATTTTGAAGAAACTTTTTTCTCCTGCTAACTCACCTTCATCTTTCTTTCTTTGATTGTGATAACTTTCGTTTTGTCCACCAAACTTTATTCTTTTCCCGTTNAAAGCCATTTATGTTGCCTATAAAGGTGGGTTGAGGCATTCACTTCTCATATTTTCATTGTTCATCTGAGAGTGATTCTGAAGAAACTTTTTCCTCCTGCTAACTCACCTTTATCTTTCTTTATTTGATCGTGATAACTTTCGTCTTGTCCACCAAACTTTATTCCTTTCTCGTTAGTGAATCAACAATGGCAGGCAGTTCCTCCCACGACGCTCTTCCGATGGGTTTTTCGGTCAATTCTCCGGTAGTTGAAGGGCCATCTCCGGCAATGGGAGGTGCAGAACAGGTAGAGACCGGTGAAGTTCCATCGGTTGATGAGATAGTACCTCGACTCGGAGGTCCGATGATTGATTTCACTACCGATGGTGGGGAGGATCTGGTGGATGAAGCCCCGTTAATGGGGGAAATTGGGATGGCCCGATTACGGGAACAGGGGGTCATCCCCACCCATGCAGACAACTTTCTTGCTAGAAGCGAGGAGAGGGTCCACACCGACCGCAGGGGATACTGCGTCTTTTATGCCTATTCCTTCAGGTTGGGGTTGAAGATCCCACTCCCAATGTTGGTGGTGGATTTCTATAGTTATTACGGGGTATGCCCGGGTCAGCTCACTCATTCTCTCTACAAATTATTGGCAATATTTATTAAGTATGCGAAACTGGCTGGTAGGGTGGTCAGCTGCAGCATGTGCTCAGCCTCTACGCTCCCCAAAGAGTTTGTGGTACCATGATTCGGGCGTGCCCTCGTGGTCGAGGGGCCTGACTGCGACACTGGACTATGAGGTCGATCCTCGTCCTTTTGAGCATTTCTTTTACATCAGGACTGATCATTTAGTGGCGCGCCCCACTGGGTTCCCAGAGACTTGGACTCATGCACGTAAGTTCCTTTATCGTCGAATTCTCTTTTATGCTTTTCCTTATGTCTTGTTCCCGTGAGCATTAATTCGTGTCAATTTTGTAGCCGAAAAGTCGCCGCCGGCTCTGTTAGCTGGGATACAGGGGTGGGTTGAGTCCGTGCTCCCCCATACCGAGGGGATACGTACGTGGGCATCTTTCTGGGAGAAGCATGGCCATAGGCCTGCTACAGGTGAGAAGTTGATTTCTTATTATGTTCTTCTTTGATTCAATTTTATTTATCAACTTTGCTTTTCTTTAACAGGGAGGGCGCGCCGTGTCAGGGCCCCTCAGTTGGCCTTCCGACGACCGGGTGCAATTGCTCGACTTACTGCAGCACCGGTGCCACACCACGTACCGGGGGCGACATCAGTTGAATCTTCAGCGGCTCCTTCTCCACCACAGGCCGCACTTCGGGACGATGGACAGTCGGGAATTGTGCGCCCTAGAGCGGAGTCACCATCAGATGGGGATGAGGAGAGGACGTTAATAAGGCGCAGGGTCGTGTTCACGCCAGCTCCTCCTGTGGTAATTAATTTGGACTCCCCTCAGGCGGATGCGGAAGAGAGTGCGGCTGCAGTGCCTGCCCTTGAGAGTGAACACTCAATGGGGGTTGCCCCGGTTGGCTTAGGCCGTGATGATACTATTGCTTCGGCGACTCAGTCGGTGGCTCCAGTCGCTGAGATGGGAGGTAGTTCCTCAGCGGCTGCTAAGGTTGGCGAGTCAAGTGCTCCGTTGGTGGTTACGCCGGGTGATTCTACCTCGCCAGTGGTGGAAGGAGGAAGGGATGTTGCAGGAGATGAGTATGAGTCCGAATCTGATTTAGACCATGACGTCCGCATGTTCTGGGAAGGCTTTACGAATTTGGCGGTGCGCGTGGAGGGGAGGTCTCGCCCCGTCGACGTCCCCACGGATTTGAACTTATTGCTCCAGGGGGAGAGTTTGGTGCCGCGATTTGGGCTGCTATGCTCAGAGGCCGAGAATGCGTTGTTGAGGGACGTCACAGATATCGGGGCTGATGAATTAGGTGGTCGTAATAGGCTTGAGGGTACGTAATACGACGTCAGTTTGCTTCTTCTTTACCTTAGTTTACTTTTTATCCTAATCGTTGCCTTTGCTTTGCAGTCTTATTTGTTGGAGGTGGAGAGCATCCGTCGAGCTAACATCCGCTCGGGGATATTTTTGCAGGCACTGGAAAAATGTCGCCGCTGCCGAGATCGATGCCGAGAGATGTGCGCGCGCTTGAGGAATGATCCCCGTAGCTAGGACCTGGTCGAGGAACTGGTGAGGCGGGAGCTTCGGATGCAGTAAGCACTTGGTAAGATAAGTGCTTTTGAGGAGCAGCTCCATCGGAAGAACGAGGAGCTCGAGGCGGGGATGAGGGCTGCAGCTAAATATGAGTGTCAGAGCCAGGCTAAGGCAGCGGAGGCTGCAGCGGCGTGGAGCGGGAAAGTGACTGCGTTGGAGGGTGAAGTCGCATCTTTGAATCTTCAGGTGAGGGATGCCTCGTCGAGGGCTGAGGCGTTGAAGGAGGTTATCCGCGCACACGAGTCCTAGCTGGCGTTGGAGAGGGCTGCTGCGGCTTTTAGGGAGCCGAACCTCAAGGAGCGGATCGATGTTTTTGATCAGGATGCCCAAGTTATGGCGGACCAGATTATGGACTTTGAAGAAGAGAATCAGCGCCTACGGGAACAGGCCGCTTCTTCCAGCCAGGCTCGCGAACTTTGGGTTTTTGCTGAGGCCCAACATGATGTATATAAGAATTTGTGGGAGGCCAGCATCGTGGCTGAATCTGCTTTCGAGGGAGCGCGTCAAAAGGCTCGTGAGGCCCGTATTGACTGTGGTTTTGATGCGGCAACGCCAGAGGCTGACAATGGCGCAGATGGCGGCGCTGATGGCGCCGAGTAAAAAGTTATGCATTTTTCTTGTCTTGTTCGCCGTTTGGCGTTTGTTTTTTTGTTTTTATTCTTCTTCTTTTTTTATTGACCACCCTTGTCCGTGTGTAAGCGGGGATGACCCGCAATTAACTTTGTAGCTAAATGAGATTTTCTTTCCGATGTTTGCCTTTTATCTGTTTTGTCTTTGAGTTGTAGGCAGGGATGACCCTTTTCCGAAGGGGTGATTTGCCTTTGAGTTTCTCTGGTAGGCATGTTAGTTTTGATTGTTGAGGACTTCTCTTCTTTGACTCGGGGTGAGCGAGTCAGAGTCGTTGCTTAGCGATAGCGGCACTTAGCCTTAGTCCCAATTGGGGCGCGGTCGAACTACTGGCCGTGGTGATAAAAAATGCGGCCTTTTTGTTTGACCGGGGCTGAAATTTACGTGCCCCTAATCTTAGTTCGAGTTGGGCGTACTTACTTGAGTGGCGAGGGTGTCTAACATGCGCCTTGATTCGTTGGCGGTTGGGTTTTGCCGAGTTCAATGGTGAAGGAGCTTGGTCCGATTCCCAGTTCGACCGTGGTTGAACCTGTTAGATTTGAGGATGAAGGCGTCTAGCCTTATGGTTCGAGCAAGGTCAAACTCGTAGGATTTGATGGCGAAGGCGCCTATCCCGAGATCTTGGTTCAACCATAGTTGAACTTGTTGGCGAAGGCGCATGGCCTGAGTCCCGGTTCAACTGTTGAACTTTATCAATTTTGATGGCGAAGGCACATAGCCTGAGTCTTGGTTCAACCATAGTTGAACTTGTTGGCGGAGGCGCATGGCCTGAGTCCCAGTTCAACTGTCGTTGAACTTTATCAATTTTGATGGCGAAGGCGCATAGCCTGAGTCTTGGTTCAACCATAGTTGAACCTGTTGGCGAAGGCGTATGGCCTGAATCCCAGTTCAACTGTCGTTGAACTTTATCAATTTTGATGGCGAAGGCGCATAACCTGAGTCTTGGTTCAACCATAGTTGAACTTGTTGGCGAAGGCGCATGGCTTGAGTCTTGGTTCAACCATAGTTGAAATTGTTGGCGACGGCGCACGACCCGAGTCCCAGTTCAACTGTTGTTGAACTTTATCAATTTTGATGGTGAAGGCGCATAGCCTGAGTCTTGGTTCAACCATAGTTGAACTTGTTGGCGAAGGCGCATGGCCTGAGTCCCAGTTCAACTGTCGTTGAACTTTATCAATTTTGACGGCGAAGGCGCATAGCTTGAGTCTTGGTTAAACCATAGTTGAACTTGTTGGCGAAGGCGCATGGCCTGAGTTCCAGTTCAACTGTCGTTGAACTTTATCAATTTTGATGGCGAAGGCGCATAGCCTGAGTCTTGGTTCAACCATAGTTGAACTTGTTGGCGAAGGCGCATGGCCTGAGTCCCAGTTCAACTGTCGTTGAACTTTATCAATTTTGATGACGAAGGCGCATAGCCTGAGTCTTGGTTCAACCATAGTTGAACTTGTTGGCGAAGGCGCATGACCTGAATCCCAGTTCAACTATCGTTGAACTTTATCAATTTTGATGGCGAAGGCGCATAGCCTGAGTCTTGGTTTAACCATAGTTGAACTTGTTAGCGAAGGCGCATGGCCTGAGTCCCAGTTCAACTGTCGTTGAACTTTATCAATTTTGATGGCGAAGGCGCATAGCGTGAGTCTTGGTTCAACCATAGTTGAACTTGTTGGCGAATGTGCATGGCCTGAGTCCCGGTTCAACTGTCGTTGAACTTTAACAATTTTGATGGAGAAGGCGCATGGCCTGAGTTTTGGTTCAACCATAGTTGAACTTGTTGGCGAAGGCGCATGGCCTGAGTTTCCAAGTTATGGGTATTGAGTTCTGAAGCTCGGTTTGGACTTGAGACCTTAAGTAGTTTATGCATTGTCTTCCCAATCGGGGCATGTAGGTTGTCTTGAGGTGGCTCTCTGTTCGAGATATCTCAGTGTCGGTTTCCAGCCGGATCCCGTATGAGGGATGCGGGAGATGCCTCACGGGGATTCTCCCTTAAGGGGGGGGGGGAGTTTTCTTCTTCTTGTCCGCACTATCGGAGATCGGAGAGAGAGAGAGATAGAACTTGGATCTTGATTTGAGATCTTCGAGTTCCCCTTGTCTGAGATGCCGCTTTGGTGTGTTCGAGCAAGGTTGTTCTTCTATCTTTTTTTGGCGTTTCTTTCCTTTTGGTCTTGGGAAAAACTATGCGATTTTGCTGGTAAATCCCCACAGACGGTGCCAGATTGATTGACTCAAAGGTTATCACGCACTTTATGAGTACAAAACAATATACATGAATTACGGGAAAATCATAGCAAATCGTAATAGTCCATTAAACCAAATATAAGAAACAATAATAAGAACTCAGAATAAAGAGGAGAAACAATAGAAGCTTTTATTGATAATATTGGTTTGGTCTGCCTCTCCACGAAGAGGTTCGGGGCCTTACAATGGTGTTTCACTTTCCCATAATATGGGTATTTAGGTGTCTCTCGTCTCTCTGTGAGTAGTGGCGAAGAAGAAGCCCCCCCCTTTAGGGTTCACCCTTTTGGTATTTATAGTTGTGAGCTTCGTGAGCTGGCAGTAAGTGGCCGCTACCACGCTGGGGTTTCGCCCTCGTGGGGGTGGATGGGTCGTGCCCTCGTTGATCGAACCGGATAAGGTTAAATAACATTACGAATAAATGGTCATACCACTTCTTAATTATGGATTAGCTCAAGACGAGATTAACTCTGTTAATTATCATGAGGTCGGATTCTGACCCGTACAATATGATTATGGTCAAAACACATGTTATAGTAAACTTGAAGTTTACTAATACAAATGACTATCATATTGAGAGTACAAATGATTGGAAGATTGAAAATCTTCATGTTTCTACAATCATCGGGGGTAAAATAATATGTATATGAGAAGTTACCCGCCTTATTCTTCAATTTTGTACTATATAATGTATCAGAGTAAACCAGATGTTTACTAATGCGAAAGCAGTCACAGTAAATCAGAAGTTTACTAATGCAAAAATTTATGCCATAGTAAACCAGAAGTTTACAAAGAGATAGCACGTGCCATGGTAAACTTGAAGTTTTTGCATTTTTAAATGAGCTATTTGATAATTCAGATAAGCAACTACTGAAGAACTAGAAGATTCTTCAAGAATTCTCTTGTACTACTTGTTCTCATAATAAATTAATTATACCAGTTAAAGTTGGGACTAAGACCCTAGATTCTAAAATATATAAAAGGTGAATATGGGCTCATTCACCTGTCATGTGAACCACTTATATATGCATATATAATATGGTCACATGTATGTTGTCAACGTGCAGTTTGGCATTTGAGATTATTTTTCTCAACTAAGAACAAAACTTTCAGATTATGAAATCAAAACAGTTCATCTTGATAATGTTGGTTTATATTCAAGTTGGTTTAGCATTGAATACCTCCTATTAATGGTTAAACCATTGCTTATGAGAATAAAGCTTCATGTGTTGGTCTAAGATTTTCTAAATTACATATAGCAACACGTGTGTACATCAGACTAACAATATATGATAAGTCCTCCCCTCGTAATTGGTTTAGGATCAGAAACCAAATATTTTTACTATCTTTTGATGTGTGATATATGATTAATTTCTCTACCACAATGCACAAAGATATGTTTCCCAAAGAAGATTGGAAATATATGTTAGTTTTCTAATATTTGGGGATGGAATAAAAAGCTGAAAATATGCTATATAAATCGAATTATCATTAATATGATCTTCACTTAGAAGATAATTCAAGTCAAATGCCAGAAGCATTTGCTGATCCAAAATCAAATATCATATTTCAGCTGCAAATGCTACTATTAAAATTTAAAGTCCCTGAAGAATAGAGTTTACTGTTCGCATAAAGCGTGGTAGACTAATCGTTTCCAAAGGTAACAATCCTTGAAAAATGATAAGGAGCTAATGATCAAAATGATCATAATGGGGAGGAAATAAGCTCTAGAAGAGTCCACGATATAACATTTCATGAAACTCCAGAAGAAGTTCAGGTACATGAAAATAAATAAAGTGATGAGATCTCAACAAGTTATGTCACTTACGAACCGATATAAAGTGATCGTCGACGATATATTTGATACAATATAGTGCACAATACTATAAAATATTATGAGGATCGGACTAGTAGTCCAGACACTTGAAGATGTCATGCCATCTAAATGCAAGACATAACCTATATGACACATTTGATTAAGTCTAAATGAAGATCCCTGAAGGATTTAAAATGCTTGAAGCATATAATTCAAAGTCTCATAAAATGTACTTGATCAAATTATAAAGATCTTTGCACGATTTAAAGCAATCTGGGTGTATATGGTATTATCGCCTCAGTAAATATTTGCTGAAAGAAAGCTACATATATGATATTTGTCCATATATTTAGAATTTGTTATACTTGCTGTTTATGTTGATGCCATAAATCTTGTTAGAACTCCATAAGAGCTCCAAAAGGCAATTGAATATCTTGAGAAAGAATTTGAGATGAAAGATCTTGGAAAGACAAAACTTCGTCTTGGTCTGCAAATTGAACATTTCGCATACGGGATCTTTATCCATCAATATGCATATACAACAAAGGTCTTAAAATGCTTTTACATGGATAAAGTGCACCCATCGAGAACTTGAAGTGGATAAGTATTTGTTATGATCTCCAGAAGAGGATGAGGGACTCCTTGGTCTCGAAGTACCCTATCTCAATGCAATTGGTACACTAATGTATCTTGCTAATGCTACAAGGTCTGGCATAACGTTTTCTGTTAATTTACTAGCAAGATATAGTTCTTCTCCTACACGGATTAAGGATTCGTCCTTACCTCAAGAAGAGAATGATGAACTCCTTGGTCCAGATATACCCAAGTCTCTGCACTGTACTCTTTTTCCCTTGCTCGGGTTTTTTTCTCACTGGATTTTTCCCGGTAAGGTTTTTAATGAGACAACTTGCAATGTATATTATTAGTGTACTTTTTTTTTCTTGATTAGGATTTTTTCCACGAGGATTTTCCTAGTAAGGTTTTAACGAGGTACATAATAATGAACATCCAAATAGGAGTGTTTTGAAAATATTTTTGTGGATATCCATTTATTACTCCGCTGTAGATAATCTTCCCGAAGAAGACTATCCATTTAGTACTCCATTGAAGTTTTCTACAAGCAGTTGATGCAGGCAGGTTGCAAGCAACTCAATGAAATGACTTGTAGCAGCTTCTTGATTTGACGAGATTAATTTAAATCGATCTGAAATGATGGATAATATTTTCTATGAATTCAACTTTTGAAGACGATATACAAGATTGGAATCGAAGACTCGAATAATTGAAATAAGGTTTTCATCGGGGGGAGTAAAATACGCGATGCACACTTTTTTCCTTACTAAGGTTTTTCTCCCACGGAGTTTTCCTTATAAGGTTTTTAATGAGGCACCTAGTAATGCATATTACTAAATATGTGTACTCTTTTTCCTTTACTAAGATTTTTTCCACAGGGTTTTTCCTAGTAAGGTTTTAATGAGGCGCATTATCTTTTAATGAACATCCAAGGGGGAGTGTTATAAATATATATTATATTATGGATGTTGGTTTAGTACTCCGTCGTAAATAAGCTTCCTGAAGAAGCTTATCATTTCGATACTCCCTTATGGATAAATATTACCACCGACAAAAGATTATCTATATCTGGTACAGTAGCAGCTTACAAGAAGCTTACACAGCAGCTTGCAGTAGCAGCTTACAAGCAACTTACAAGCAACTTACACAGCAGCTTGCAGTAGCAGCTTACACAGCAACTTTATTTCATCTATAAATAGAGGAGTTTTCAGTTCATTATGTATATGAGTTTGAAGTTGAATAAGATCAATCTCTCTCTATATACTTGTTTTCGGTTTATTTACTTTACAATCTTTATTTTATAACAGATAGAAATGATATAATACGAAGTATTATTTTCTTGTACACATATTACTCCTCCGTCCCAAAAAACATGATACTTTTGGATTTGAGACTCATGTGAATTGTTGTTTGACCACAACTTTTTCAATTAGTTTTTAAATATTTTGAATTGTTACTTTTTGCAATTTATTATAATTTTTAAATATATAACTTTATTCCAAAAAACTTAAAAAATTTATATCTGAATTCATGGTCAAAGTTAAAAAGTGTAACTCTTAAAATTCAAAAAGAATCATACTTATAGGGATAGAGGGATTTTTTTTTCTTCCAATACAAATATTATGTTTTTCTTTTCTTTTTTTTTCCTTTTGTGTAAGCTCTAACCAGTTATAAATAAATATCTACAATAAATCTTAATTACATACCTAATAAAAATAATAAACTATTATAACATGCTACATTGCATTATTAATCTATACTATATTAAAAGTACGAAAGTTCTTAGCGAAATATCGTTCGTCTTTTTATCCTTTAAAAATAAAGTACACACTAGACAAAATTGTCATTTAACTATTTTCCTAATATTTAAGACTTCAAAATCACCAAAATTTTCTATATTATCTTTTTCCTTATTCAAACTACATAATACCATATTTGTAAAAAAGAAATACTAGCAAAATCAAAGTAGAAACTAGCGTGTACGTACTTTGAACTCCTATAAGGTTTAGGAGTATTGTCTTTGTATAGAATTATTGCCAGTTAATTCTTTAAAATTTTACTATTTTAGTAAAATAAAAGAAAATTAATTGAAAGAGAATAAGTAAAAAGCAAATAAAGTCTTGTGCAATTAGAACTCCTTTTTTTTTTTTGTGTGTGTGAATACGTCAAAGTTTATCACTATCCACTTTACGATAAATAATTTAAAATAACTGATACAATACACATGCATTAAATTTACTAAAAAAAAAGAATAGATTTAATTTTAAATGAAAAACTATTGAAGTTTTCTATACATCGTAAATCAAAACCTATAAACCTAACAAAAAATGATCTATAAATAAATTTACAAAATATAGGAATATAATTTTTAAAATAATTATAAATATATTATAGTAATAATAAACTATAAGATATTTTAAAAATTTTGTTAATTTATACATGTTAAAGCACAAATACAAGTGCTAATTGAAGCATAAATAAGATAAAGAAATTTTTATTACGAAATTAATAGTAATAAATTGCCACGTATTTCTTTATAAGAAATTAAAGGATGAAATAGTAGAAAATAAGGTACATAATAAATAAGTTGTCATTTTTAATATTTTTATTTTTTGGCATTTAGTCATACTAATGATAGCTTCACTATATTGTTTTTATACACTTAATAAAATATCGTTCGCCTTTTTTATCCTTGAAAGAAGTATTTTTATATGGACATAATGTCTTCATGTTCCTCTTTATTTTTTTCTTTTGACTTTTTTTCCGCTTGCCATCTTATAGTTTATTACTTTGATGCTTGAATTTAATTAGTCTTCAATATTTCATTAGTGTCCTGCTTTACATAACATCTTATTTTTCTTTTCTCTACTTTTTCGTTAAGTAAATATTTTTTTATTAATCGTTTCAATTTTTCATATTAGTTTTAAAAAAATTTCACAATATTGCGCATTTCAACATAAAGTTAAATATTATTTATTTTAGTTACCACAATGTAATTTCTCATATGTAATAAGCGGAGAGGGAAAAAACTTTGACCTAGAAATTTCGAAATCTAATAGTATTTATTAGTATATTGTACAATTATATGTGAGAAATATTAGTATGTGATTATTAAATGATACATATACTAGCTATGAATCCATAATCCTTCCTTGATTTTAGGGTTTTGATGTACATAATATTTCCTTAACTTGGTAATTTTTGTGTATCTTCATTAACAAGAATCCACGCATTGATTCACCAAAAAAAAAAATTGTAGGTATCAAATATAAATCTATAGTCCTTCATTGTTTATAGGACTTTGAATTTACTTATTTAAATAATTAAAGAATCCTATGTATAATACTTTAAAATCAATCAATACATTAGGAATATCTTCATGAATATTATTATTATTAAATCATATATAGTTTTTAATACATATTCTTACCTTAATATTTCACTTAACCATAATGGTTTGATATAATTATTTGATACGAATAAAAAAGATTTAATATATTAGAAAAAAGGTCTGCAATATATTTATCTCACGACATCAAATTCAGATATGAGGCCAATATTGTAGTAATGACTTTTTCCTTTAGTTTTTATTTTATAGCACAAAAAATATTTCTTACAATATTTATTTATGTGATCTCTAAAAAGTTTATATTTATTAGTATGACTCTAAAACTAGTAATATAAAAAGAATAACACTATCACTATTTAGAATTTACTTTTTTCTCTTTGTTAATTGATACTGTGTAACAATGGCGGGAATTTTTGGCGCTATTCCACATTTCCTGGCCAAAACACCCCTTTTATAAACCTCTAAATCAGCTTCTTCCGCAATCTTCAAACCCACCTCCGTCTCCAAATCAAATCACAGTTACAATTTCTCCTTTCGAGCTTTTCCATTTCCACGCCTAAAAATGGCTGCAAATGCCATCAATTCCTTCTTCCGCGTCAAAAAGCTCTCAGAGAATGCTGTTTTGCCTTCCAGAGGCTCCTCTCTCTCTGCTGGCTACGATCTCTCCAGGTTTCCTCCTTTTCTTTTTGACGAATTTTATGAACTCATCTCATATAACTAGATCGTTCCCTCGGTTTGGTTTGTAATCAATTTTGGGAATTTGTAACTTTTTTCAGTAATTTATTTTTATTTACTCCATTTTTTTCCTACTTCTGGTGCAGTGCAACGGAGGCGAAAGTGCCTGCCAGGGGAAAGGCTCTAGTGCCCACAGATCTTAGTATCGCCGTTCCTGAAGGAACCTATGCCCGTATAGGTATGTATATTCTTGCTTCCTTTTTGTTCCACTTCTATCATACCAAACACATAAATAGAAAATAGAAAAGATGATTGATACAAGTTTCAAAAGAAAGTCTACTTCAGATATGTACCTTAAAGAGTTCACGATTTTGCATAATGAATAAATAGATATATTAGCCGGAAGATAGTTTATTCTTACTTTTTAAAATTATAAACACCTGAGTTCCTACAACTAACTCGATTAAATTTTCAATATTAATTGAGTTCACACTTAAATATATGTAAATATTTAGTGAATTTTTCTATTGCATGTACACTGTTTGGACAAAATCTATTGGTTCATGTGAATCCGTAGATTGCAAGGTGAATCTGCCCTTGTATACCCTAAGTTTTTAGATTATTAGGTCATTATTACTTAATTGTAGTAACTTTATTTTTTTTATTTTCAAGCGCATAAATCCTACAAGTAGTATATATTTTTTCGGTTAAGGCTGCATTTAACATTCTTGAATAAATGTATGTGAGAGGAAAAATAATTTAGTTTGATAATCCATAAATTGTAAGATGTTAATTAGCGTAATGTTCTCGATTTTTATTTCAGGCTGGATATTTTGAAATTTCATGCTAAATTTTCTAGAGGATTAAGGGTTTATTAGTTTGTGACTTTTTCTTTAATAGCTCCAAGATCAGGATTGGCATGGAAGCATTCAATAGATGTTGGGGCAGGTGTGATTGATGCAGACTATAGGGGACCAGTTGGTGTTATTCTTTTCAACCATTCTGATGTTGATTTTGAAGTGAAAATTGGTGACAGAATTGCTCAGTTGATCATAGAGAAAATCATAGTGCCAGATGTCGAGGAGGTTGATGATTTAGACTCGACAGTTAGAGGCTCTGGAGGCTTTGGATCAACCGGAGTTTGAAATCTATGGCTTGAATTAGAACTATTGATGTGTAAATTTTTGTTGCTTAGTACATTTAGTCATGGTAATTTGGTTATGTTTTTAGAGACTGGAGCATTTTGGAAACTTCAAGATGAATCAAGTCTTTATGCTTCATCAATGATGAGCTCTGTTTTTTATGATGATTGTTTAAATGCTAATTAAGGTTTCTTGTCGCACGCGAGTATGTGACCTAGCAGTAAATGAAGTGATTAGAGATAGTAGTTACCTTTGTTGTTTGAGAATGATTGATAACCATGTAAATTCAACCTGATGGTGATGGCAAAGGTCCTAATGCTGAATGATTCGTTCGTAGGCATCTCAGTATATAGATGTAATGCCATTTGTCTAGCGGCTCCAGCAGTTGAAGACAAGTGACAACATGCTAAGATGGTTGGGGATAAAGTATACTTATCCTACTTGAATATTCAGTTTTATCTGGAAAGTTGGGAGTTGCAATTAGTGATATCATTCTGATTGATTATCAAGTACAATTTCATTACATATCACATTTTTTTGGGGTTAATTACCATGATCAAGGTAGGATATATCGAATTTAAAGAAATTGAAAGTACAACAGGAAGGCTATAAGTTAGACATTTTGTAGATAGAGCATGCTTGAATTTCATATCAATTTAATTCATTTCATCTTATTTATACATTATTCTTTTACGTATTTTATTTGAATTGTAGTATGATCTTTGTACGTAAATCTAAAACACATGGCTTTCAAAATGTAAGTTCAAAAGTTCATAGTCAAGAAGTGTTTGAGGATTTTTAACATAGAAAGATATTAAAAAAAGGGTGAATGGGAAATGGAGAAAAAATAAAATTTTTTGAGTAAAATTTTAAGTTTAACTCTCTCTTTTAATAAGACATTGTCCCATATTGGTAGAGGATAAGAATTTTGGTGTATTTTATATACAAATGCACTTTATGTAGCTCTTAAAAAGAGTTAGGAAGAAGACAAGTCTCGCGTCATCGCTCGGTTCGGCTTCGGCTTCGGTCAAATGATTGATTGATTAATTTTTTGACCAAATTTATTTGTTAATAGTGAATATTAACGTGATATAATCCGTATTTGTAACGGATATTTTCCAATCCCTATATCGTTTTGCAACAGCAGCCGCCTAGTGCTCCTCCCATCATGGCCAAGTGCTCCTCCCACCAAGCAAGTGCATCCTCCAATATTGATGGTGACAGGTCTCAACTGACTGCTATAAATAGAGCAGCAGTTGGAGAGAAAGATACACCGAAAACTAAGAGCTCTTGCTACTCATTTCAGAGAAAAACTCAACATTGGCTATACTGTGCATTCATTCCTCTCAGAATTTCCATTCGACATCTGAGTTGTCCTCCCTTGTTCTGCATTATTTTAAATTACAAACAAAGCATTCGTAAGTGTGATTTGCTGCCGAACTTTGTGTTCGCTGAAATACTTGGGTAGAAGTACCACTACACCAGTGTGTAATTCATTCTATCCTGGGAGGAAATAATCCATAACCTTGGGTACTAGGAGGGGATTAAATTCCTTAAGGAAACATTATGAATCAGTGGGCTCGAATTAATTACTGTCTCATTTATATTTACGTTTATATGCTAACGTTTTATTTTCCAGATTTATTATTTACAAATACAGGATAATAAAAAGGAACCAACAAGCTTAAGGAATTTAATAATTTTTCCTCTGTATTTGTGTTATCCTTATTATTCTGTAAACTAAAACCTTTGTGGTTTTGTGTACTCCCGTTTTGGAGAGTAAAGTCTTCGTGACGTTTTGTTGGAGAATAAAATCTACGTGATTTTGTCACTCTAGTTTAAAACGTTTGTTTGTGACATTTTTTAAAGAAAAAATGGCAAATGAAAGCGGAAACCAAGTTGTTCCGATGGTGACTGTCAACACATCGACAAACCATGTTCCGACGGTGACTATTAACGCATCGACAAGCCGAACACCAGCGTTGGCACCGGCAGAAAAACCAAAAAAAAAATTCGGGATTAATTTCAAGCGCTGGCAACCGAAAATGTTCTTCTACTTGACTACATTATGTGTACAGAAGTTCTTCAAGGAAGATGTTCCTGATGTGCCCGATAAAACTCCAGAGGATGAAAGCTTTTTCGTGATTGAGGCGTGGAAGCATTCTGACTTTTTGTGCAAGAATTATATTCTTAGCGGACTGGATGATAATTTGTATAATGTATACAGTGGCGCGGAGACGTCAAAAGAATTATAGAATGCGCTTGAAAAGAAGTACAAAACTGAAGATGCCGGGATGAAAAAATTCGTCGTCGCAAAATTTTTGGACTACAAAATGGTAGATAGCAAATATGTTATTACCCAAGTCCAGGAATTGCAAGTTATTATTCATGATCTACTTGTTGAAGGTATGTTTCAAATAAATACTGATGTTGAAAGTAAAAAAATTTAGTATTTTTACTAACGGAATTTTCATTGAAGGTCTTGTCATCAATTAAGCATTCCAAGTAGCAACAATAATTGAGAAGCTGCCTCCATTGTGGAAGGACTTCAAAAATTATTTGAAACACAAACGAAAGGAGATGTTCCTTGAAGATCTTATTGTTCGATAGAGGACAATAAAGTTGCTGAAAGGAGAGGTCGTGAAAATTCAACAATAATGGGAGCAAATATTATTGAAGATAACAAAAACAGGAAGAAGGCTTCTGGTCCAAAATACAACCCAAGCCAGAAGCGGTTCAGTGGAAACTGCTACAACTGTGGGAAAACCGGACACAAATCTACGAAGTGTCGTGCTCGGAAGAAAGAGAAGAAAAGGGGTCAAGTAAACACGGCAGAAAAACATGATATTGATAACTTATATTCCTTGCTTTTTGAATGCAACTTGGTGGGCAATCCTAAGGAATGGTGGATTGATTCTGGAGCCACCGCCATGTTTGTGCTGTGAGAGAAGCATTTTCTACATATGCTTCTGCTGGACCCTGAAGAGACGCTTTCCATGGGAAATGCTGCAACGATCGAGATTGAAGGATGTAGGAAGATATTTCTGAAAATGACTTCCGGCAAAGTGGTAACTTTGAACAACGTCCTTCATGTTCCTAAGATTATGAAGAATTTAGTCTCTGCTGGACTTCTTGTTAAGCACGATTTTAAGTGCATTTTTGTATCCGACAAGGTTGTAATAAGTAAGAATGATATGCTTGTAGGAAAATATTACCTTACTGGGGGTCTTTTCAAGTTGGATGTAATGATTAGTGAAAATAATAATAAAATTTCAGCTTCGTTTTACTTACTTGAGTCAAATAATTTATGGCATGAATGTTTGGGTCATGTCAATTATAAAACCTTGCGGAAAATAATTAACTTGAAAGTATTGCCTAAATTTGAATATGAAAAATCAAAATGTCAAATATGTGTGGAATCTAAGTATGTTAAACATCCTTATAAGTCGGTTGAAAGGAATTCAAATCATTTAGACTTAATTCATACAAATATTTGTGACATGAAGTCAATACCATCTCGCGGTGGAAAGAAGTATTTCATAACTTTTATTGACGACAATACTCGATATTGCTATGTGTACTTACTTAATAGTAAAGATGAAGCAATAGACGCATTAAAGCAATACAAAAATGAAGTTGAAACGCAACTTAACAAGAAAATTAAAATGATAAGAAGTGATATGGGTGGTGAATATGAATATCCTTTTGAACAAATATGTTTAGAATATGGAATTATTCATCAAACAACGGCCCCTTACATGCCCCAATCCAATGAGATTGCAGAAAGAAAGAATCGTTCATTAAAGGAGATGATGAACGCATTATTGATAAGTTCTGGATTTTCACATAACTTGCGGGGGGAAGCCGTTCTTACGGCTAGCCGAATACTAAATTGAGTAACCCATATTAAAACACAATCCATTCCATATGAAAAATGGAAATGAAGGAATCCCAACTTGAATTATTTGAAAGTATGGGGGTGTTTGGCAAAAGTGCAAGTTCCTAAACCCCAAAAGGGTAAAAATAGGACCGAAAACCATTAATTGTGTTTTCATAAGATATGCGACCAATAGTAAATCATATCGATTTCTGGTTCATAAATCAGAAAAATCCCGATATTCATAATAATACGGTTATAGAATCAGATAATGTTGAGTTATTTGAAAATATATATCCGTATAAAAAGGAATGCGAGTCGATTGGTAAAGGATCTAAACGAACTCGGGAAGAAACAAAAGAAAGTACATTTAATTAGGAGAATCTAAGACGTAGTAAACGTCAAATAATGTCTACTTCGTTTGGATCAGATTTTGTGACTTTCTTATTGGAGAACAAGACTCAAACATTTAAAGAAGCTATGTCTTCTTCGGAATTATTGTTCTGGAAAGGGGCGGTCAATAGTGAAATAGAATCCATATTGAACAACCATACATGGGAATTGGTTGATCTTCCTCATGGAAATAAAACTTTAGGTAGTAAATGGATTTTTAAAAGAAAAATGAAATATGATGGCACTATTGATAAATATAAGGCAAGACTTGTTGTCAAAGGGTATAGACAACGAGAAGGTCTTGACTACTTTGATATATATTCTCCAGTGACGAGAATTATGTCCATACGAACGCTAGTAACTTTAGCTGTAGTTTATGGTGTTGAAATTCATCAAATGGACGCAAAGAAAACCTTCTTAAATGGAGAATTAAAGGAAGAAATCTACATAGAACAACCTGAAGGGTTTGTGGTTCCAGATAAAGAAAAGAAGGTATGTAGACTTATTAAGTCCCTCTACGGACTAAAATAAGCACCCAAACAATGACATGCGAAATTTGACCAAACAATGTTGTCAAATAATTTTAAGATAAATAAATGTGATAAATGTGTGTGCATTAAAAATGTTCCAAATCACATAGTAATTATTTGCCTATATGTGAATGATATGCTGATAATGAGTAATGACATTGCAAACATAAATGCGACTAACCGTATGCTAACTATCAAGTTCGATATGAAAGACTTGGGAGTTGCTAATTTAATTATGGGGATTAAGATCCAAAAGACTCCTCAAGGTCTGGCATTGTCCTAATCTCATTATATTAAGATAGTACTTGAAAAATTCAAGCACTTGGGCTTTAAAATTGCAAAGACTCCAATTGACGTGAATCTTGCATTAGCAAAAAACAAAGGCCATAGCATATCAGGATTGGATTATGCTCGTGTGTTATGATGCTTAATGTGTATCGTGAATTGTACACGACCAGATATAGCTTGTGCTATAAGTAAACTGAGTCGATACACGAGCAATCAAGATCAAACTCATTGGATGGGAATGAAACGAGCTTTGGGATATTTAGAACATACCCAAAACTTTGATTTGCACTACATCAAATATCTTGCGGTGATTGAAGGATATTATGATTCAAATTGGATCACCGGTTCAACTGATTTGAAGTCCACAAGTGGATATGTATTCACTATTGGTGGAGGAGCGGTATCTTGGAAGTCGTCCAAACAAACTTGTATTATCCGCTCTACAATGGAGGCCGAGTTCATAGACTTAGATAAAGCCGGTGAAGAAGCTGAATGGCTCCAGAATTTCTTGGAAGACATTCCTTTTTGGCCTAAACCGTTGGCACCAATATGCATACATTGCGATAGCCAGGCGACAATTGGAAGGGCCGAGAGCGTTGTGTATAACGATAAATCTCGTCATATACGACGAAGACATAAAATCGTTAGACAATTACTCTCTAGAGGAATTATCATAATTGACTATATAAAGCCAAGTGATAATGCGTCGGATCCACTTACAAAAGACCTAACCAGAGAGGTAGTTGAGAAATCATCGAGGGGAATGAGACTATGGCCGAGAACAAGTCATTGTGGCGGTAACTCTACCTAGAAGACTGGAGATCCCAGGATTTAGGTTCAAGGAGATCAAACAAAGTCATTAATGGCGGTTCAATATTGTCAACAAAAATTTTGGTCCATTCCCGTGATGAGACAGTGTTCAGTACCAAGGATAAAGCATTAATGTTTTTAATGATTTCTAAATTTAATACGTAGTATATCAAATAGTGTATCTACATGATGACACGTTTAGGAATCACCTATACAAGTCTGAAGTGTTAGCCGCTTCAAGGAGAATTCTGCAAAGCCAATTCTCTATGCACTTATGAAACCAGGCGGTGTTCATGGCTGAAACGAACACAACAATGAGAACCAAAGACGGTTAAGGGTTGATTGTGTGACTTATGGCTATCTAGGTATATACTAAAGTTCGACGGTTCAAAGGTATCAAATCCACCGATTGACCGAGTATATCCGACATAAGTTCACTACGGAAAGTTCAAAGGGAAACCTACTTATCCAGATGCAATTAATCCTTACTTGCGAATCATACAAGTTTTTCATGCATACTTCCGTGATATAGCCATTTCCCATTCATGTGGGGGATTGTTGGGGATTTTTAATATAGAAAGATATTAAAAAGAGGGTGAATGGGAAATGGAGGGAAAATAAAATTTTTTGAGTAAAATTTTAAGTTTCCCTCTCTCTCTCTCTTTTAATAAGACATTGTCCCACATTGGTAGAGGATAAAAATTTTGGTGGGTTTATATACAAATGCACTTCATGTAGCTCTTAAAAAGAATTAGGAAGAAGGCAAGTCTTGCGCCGTCGCTCGCTCGCTCGGCTCGGCTTCGGCTTCGGATTTGGATTTGGTCAAATGATTGATCGATTGATTAATTTTTTGGACCAAATTTATTTGTTAATAGTGAATATTAACGTGATATAATCCATATTTGTAACAGATATTTTTCAATCCGTGTATCGCGTTGCAACAGCAACCGCCTAGTGCTCCTCCCATCATGGCCAAGTGCTCCTCCCACCAAGCAAGTGCATCTTCCACCATTGATGGTGACAGGTCTCAACTGACTGCTATAAATAGAGCAGCAGTTGGAGAGAAAGATACACCGAAAGAGCTCTTGCTACTCTCTTCAGAGAAAAAATCAACGTTGGCTATACTGTGCATTCCTTCATCTCAGAATTTCCATTCGACATCTGAGTTGTCCTCCCTTGTTCTGCATTGTTTTAAACTACAAACAAAACATTCGTAAGTGTGATTTGCTGCCGAACTTTGTGTTCGATGAAACACTTGGGTAGAAGTACCACTACACCAGTGTGTAATTCGTTCTATCCTGGGAGGAAATAATCCATAACCTTGGGTACTAGGAGGGGATTAAATTCCTTAAGGAAACACTGTGAATTTAGTGGGCTCGAATTAATTACTGTCTTATTTATATTTACGTTTATATGCTAACGTTTTATTTTTCAGATTTATTATTTACAAATACAGGATAATAAAAAGGAACCAACAAGAAGCGGTACGGAGCATTCATAATTTATTTAATTAAGTGATTTATAATTGTAAACATCGTGCCCTATCAGAGGTTTTTATACTAGTAAAAAATACAAATAATATTGTATTTTTTTGTGTGAATAAAATGACTTGAGATGAACTTAAATGGAGATATACAACCCGTAATAATTCATATAAGCTGATCCCAATTTATTTGAAACTTGATATAATCTATCCTTGTGTATAGATGTTCTTCATGCTTGTCTTGTACTTTGTACATAAATCTAACTTTAGGAAAGAAGTAGTTGTACTAGGGCAAAATGTTCCATTTCTGTTACTTTTGGGGTAAAAACGAAATTTCAGTAAAAAGACCTTGTTGAATCGCTGATGACGTTTGCTGTAAATTCACTCAACTCCATGCCCTTTTTAGGTAGTCCCATGTCCACCCCATTAAGTTTCCCTCCTCCCCGCTATGTCTTTGTCTTTTTACAGTCAATAGTGAATAGTCTGGTGGACTTTATAGAGAGAGAAAAAGAGAGGGTGAAGACTAACAGTAGTTGTACATACATATATACAAATATAGAGAGAGAAAGGAAAAGTACCGTATGATATAGAGAGAGAGAGAAACTCAACGAACGATGAAACACATTTTCAAGAAGCTTCACCATCCAAATCGATCCAACGACGCTCAATCTACTTCATCTGCAGTATCGTCATCTTCGCCCGCGGCGGTATCATCGTCGTCATCGGCATCATGTGCTACCGATAACCGGAATTCGAGTTCTGTTGCTCAATCGCCGTCGACTCCTTCCACGGCGTTGAGTGCCTCCACGACGGCCGCTGCTCCGACGAGTGCTGGTGGTGGAGGAGGGAATATTTCGACGATCAATCGGCAGCAGGATTATTATACTTCGGAGGAAGAGTACCAGGTGCAGCTTGCCCTAGCGTTGAGTGTGTCATCCTCGCAGGCTCAGGATGCTTTCCCGTGCGATGTTAACTCAAGCAACGGTCAAATACTCGGCGGAGGGCGAACCGCTGCTGACTTGGCACGTGATAGGGAGGATGCCGCTGCTGACTTGTTATCGAAGCAGTATTGGGTAAATTTTGAGCTTCCATTGTTAATAAATTTGCTTCCATTCTTTTCGCATTGCTAGTTTAGCTGATGGTCTTATAAAACTTGCCATCTCTGATTAGTTGAAGTCAAGTGAAAAAATCCCATGTTTGCCGTTTCTATACCCTTTTGCAGTGTCATGGTAGTGCAGCGTTTTGAGCTGTAAACTTTGCAAACAGTGTAATTTTCAGAAAATATTAGATTAGATAACTAATGTGAATTGTGAAAGCTGTAAACTTGCAATCAGTGTAACTTTCAGAAAAGATTAGATTAGATAACTAATGTGAATGTGAAGAAGGATAGCCTTTTTTCAAGTGAAGTTAATAAATATTGATATAACAGAGAAATCCTGCATACAAAATTTAGAAGCTTAAGAAAAAGAAGTACATGATTTGGATGCTCATGGAAGACCAAGATTTAGATTAGTAGTTGACATTACATGTTTTCAAGCAAAACTGTCATGCAATTTTTTATTTGAAAGACACATGATTTTCTTTTAGGATTTTATTTGTTATCTGTCGTATGCTTAACCTTGAAAGGTTTGAATAGGTTCTGTTCCTCACAATACTTTATCGAGAGTGTTTTTCTTTTTTCTGCCTCCACTCCAAAAGCTTAATAATTTGTATACTTTGCTTGTTCTTGGGATATGTTCTCTATTGAAGATGGTTTTCAGTTTGGTTCTCATAATTTGGTTTCTACTTTTTTCTCACTTACTTTACCCTCTTATCAGGATTATGGTGTGCTGGACTATGAAGAGAAAGTTGTTGATGGTTTTTATGACGTATATACTCTCTTCACAGATCCAGCAAGTCGTGGGAAAATGCCATCTCTTACTGAACTTGAAACAATTCCTGGGAGTTCTGACTTTGAAGGCGTGATAATTAATCGGAGAATTGACCCCTCCTTGGAAGAGTTGATGCAGATTGCACATTGTATTACATTGGACTGCCCTGCCAGTGAGATTAATCTGTTAGTACTGAGGCTTTCGGAACTTGTAACTGAGCATTTAGGTGGGCCAGTAAAGGATGCAAATATCATATTGGCCAAATGGATGGAAATAAGCAACGACTTGAGGACATCACTTCACACCAGTGTGCTGCCAATTGGATCCCTAAAAGTTGGGCTTTCACGTCACCGTGCATTGCTTTTTAAGGTGATTATCATAATTAAATGTCATGCCTTTTTAAGAGCGTAGTAAATCTACCTAGAGATGGGCCTTATTTCCCGAATTTACTTTGCTTCATTTATCTACAAAGCTTTTGTTACCTTTATTTTAACCAGTACAATTGCAACTCAAACCATGCCCATAGTCTTCTGTACTTGTGACCTCATTCAGCTGGCTTTTGACTCATTGAGCTTTGTAAAGGTACTATTTGGGAAGGGTGTGGGCTATTCTTATTACTTTAATCAGATATAAATCTGAAATGGCGGGAACTTTAGTATTGAAGTTTGTTGACGTTATGCTCTTGTAGCATTTGAGTGATTACTCTTTTATCTATTAAGATGTATTGTCATCATTGCTATTGTTTTACTGGAGGCAGGTACTAGCTGACCATGTTGGAATACCCTGTAGACTTGTTAAAGGGAGTCACTATACTGGCGTCGAAGACGATGCTGTCAACATTGTCAAGTTACCAAATGATAGGTGAATTGCGAAGTTCCATATCTTTTCTTAAATCTAATTAGGAGGGAACAAGTATATCCTAATTTGACATGTTGCAGAAAGTATTGTGCATGTTTGACCATGATTAATTCTGTTTACAACTCTTTTTGCTGTCGAAATTATTGCGAGAGAGTCTCATATTATTTGTGGAAACGAGTTTTGTCCTTGCATTGTCTCGGACAATCTTCCCATTACGAGCTAGTTTTTGTGATTGAGTTAGACCAAGGTCCATTTCTAAACATTCGTGAAATTTAAAAGTACTTATGGGTCCTTTTTATGTTTTACATAAACTGTTTCTCAATATTATGTAGTCCATTGGTATTTGACTAACTACTTTTTGAAACTTTTATTTCTATGCCTTTAATTTAATTTTCTTAAAGCATTTTTGTCTTAATATTTATAAAGTCGACAGGCCTCAATCTCCTCTTTCCATGTATTTTGTGGAGTTGTTAACACTACTTCATGTCAAAATTTGTTTTTCATTGTGTTGTGCTATTTACATAATATGGGTGGACCCTCCCAATTTATTTGAAAGGTCAAGTCAGAATTTACTTTTTATATCAGGGTAGAATGTTTTCTTTGTGAAAATTTGTTTACCTTATGTTGTTATATTGACTAATTACTTTCATGGTTGCCAAAGTTTCTTTCTGTAGCTAGAGAGAAGGAGGAGAATACTGGGTAGTGCTTCTTCTAGTCTGAGCTCCTTATAAATTTTTTTGATAAGGTAAATTATATTAATCAAAAGGGAGAAAAATCCCGTATACAAGAAGTATACCAAAAAGTAGAGAATTTACATCAGAACATGATTCTCTGCAAATGAAGCTCAATCTTCTATACAAGTAGGGGCTATATGAATGCACCAAAAAGCGATCAAAGATAAAAGACTATTCTTAAGATGTGAAAAAGGAGACTCAATCCCCTCAAAAGCTCTCCTATTTCTCTCCCCCCAAACTATTCACACGAGAGCTAACAGGGCGAACTTCCATGCCTTTTGCTTTCTTTTTCTACGGAAACCGACCCAGCTATATAACATTTCCTTTACAATGCTTGGCATCACCCATTGAACACCAAAAGATTCATGATTGCCCTCCACAAACCCGAGGACACAGGGCAATGCAACAAAAGATAGTCAACTTCTTCCCTTGAGCTTTTACACATCTACCACCAACTAACAAGTGTAATTCCTCTCTTTCGCAATTTTTTAGCAGTCAAGATCACTTCCCTCGCCGCTAGCCATGCAAAAAAGCACACTCGTAGGCGCCTTAGGAATCCAGATCGGTGAGTATGGAAAAGTGACCTCCTCTCTCTTTAACATACTCTGGTAAAAGGACTTTACGGTGCACAAACCATCGCCACGCAACCCCCATCTCCAATGGCTGGGGCCTGTCTTGCCCGTATAGCAGTGCCAACAAATCTTGGAGCTTCGCAATCTCTCAATCTTGCATGTTCCTTCTAAATAAGAGGTTCCATACTACCCCCTTCATGCTCCTTGCGAATTTATTGAACCATCAATTCCTTCTGGTCTGAAACTCTGAAGACGTGGGGAATGAGACCCTCAGAGTATTCTCTCCACACCACCTATGATTCCATAATCCGATTCTCTTTCCATCTCCCACACTGTAAGTGATGTTGACGTTGAAGGCTTCCTCATTCTTCATGATGCTCCTCCACATGCCACACCCGAAAGGTGCTGTGATCGCCTTGGTCCTCCAACTCCTTCCTGTGAAATCGTACTTTTCTACTATGACCTCCCTCCATAGAGCATGCTCTTCTACCCCGAATCTCCACAGTCACTTCCCCAACAAAGCTTTGTTGAATACCCTAAATTTTTTTACTCCAAGTCCACACCACTTCTTTGGGGAAGTGACTGTCTGCCAATTCACTAGATGAAACTTTCTAGTTCCATCGGCCGCATCCCAAAGAAAATTTCTTTGAAGTCGCTCCAGTTTTTCTGTGATGCTCACAGGAGTTTGCAACAGAGACAAGTAATAAGTGGGCATACTCGATAAGGTGCTTTTAATAAGCACTTACTACAAGTACCGTTTCGGCCAGCTTGTTAATCTTTTTTCAATCCTTTCGATCACTGGATTCCAAACCGTAGTATCCTTATGCGATGTGCCCAATGGGAGACCCAAGTAATTAGTGGGAAGAGAGCCCACCTTACATCCGAGAACATTAGACAAAACATCGATGTTAGCAACCTCACCTACCGGGAAAATCTAACAGTTTCTGAGGTTGATTTTGAGTCCTGATACTATCTGAAACCACTGTAGGACCTTCTTCAGGTAGGTTAACCGATCCATATCGACATCACAGAAAACCAGAGTATCATCCGCAAAAAGCAAATAAGAGACTTTTTGAGCTCTAGGCGCCCCGATCGGAGCTGAGAATCCTCTCAAGAAGCCTCCGCCCGCCGCACGATCCAATATTTTACTCAGAGCATCCATCACTAGAATGAATAGCATGGGGGATAGGGGGTCACCTTGCCTGAGACCCCTGGAGTTGCCGAAGAAATCACACGGGCTACCATTAACGAGGACAGAGAATCTGACTGAGGAAATATAGAACTTGATCCATCCCCTCCCTTTTACCCAAACCCATCTGCATCATAATGAAATCCAGGAACTCCCAATTGACATGGTCTCTCAAGGTCCAACTTGTATAGTAAGCTGGGTTCTCTATTTTTCCTTCTGGAGTCTACACGTTCATTTGCCACCAAATCAGCGTCCAGGATCTGCCTACCTTCCACAAACGCATTATGGGAGGACGAAACAGACACGTCAAGAACCTTCTTGAGTCTGTTGGAAAGCACTTTAGAAATAATCTTGTAAATGCTCCCCACAGGATTAATAGGCCTGTAGTCTCTGATACAAGATGCACCTTCTTTCTTGGGCACAATGGTAATAAAAGAAGCATTGATACTTTTCTCGAAAACACCATTAATGTGGAAGTATTCAATGGTTTCCATCAACTCTCCCTTAATGGTGTCCCAACAGAGCTGGAAGAAGGCCAAGGAGAAACCATCAGGCCCGAGGGCTCCATCACCAGCACAACTCGACACAGCCTCGTGCACCTTCTCCTCATCGAAAGCCCTTTCTAGCCATTCACTGCCTCCCTCCCCTATGTGTTTGAACTCTATTCGCCCTAAAGTAGGCCTCCAAGTAACTTCCTTTTTGTATAAGTTCTCATAAAACCCACTATCGCCCTTTTACCTCCTACTCTCCCTCAATCCTCACTCCATCCGCAACTAAGGACTCTATGAAGTTTCTCCTTCGATTTGGAACCATAACCCTGTGGAAAACTTGGTATTCGAATCCCCCTCCTTTAACTAGAGCGCCCTCGATTTTTGCCGCCAACTAGTCTCTGAGCTATTGCTAATTCGACTATTTCCCTCTTAACCTCCCTAGTCTTGCTTTCTCAGATTCATCTAACTCACTCGCCCCTTCCCCTACCGGTCCGTACACTCCCCCAAATCCCCACTCCACCCCACTCACTCTATCTTTGACAAGAGCTGTTAAAGAAAAAACTCCCTTCTTAATCTCATTTACCTCCAAGCTTCTATCATCCCACATAAGAAGAATGCCCCCGGCATTTCCCGTTGCTGGGACCCAGTCATATTTTACCCAACTACCTCCCTAGACACTCCTCACAATTGCATTCGATGGAATTTCCATTTTGGTCTCCTAGAAACAAACTAGGTTGGCCTCCCACTCTCTAACTCCCGCTTTGATGATGGCCCTTTTGTTTGGGTCATTCATCCCCCTCACGTTCCATGAAAGAATCTTCACTTCCATAAGTAACAATATCGCACTTTTCCCCATCCCCCCTAGCCGAGCTCCCTTCCTTTTTGTCACACACCTGACCCCTTCTCTGGTACACCACTACATTTCCTAAATTATTTTGCTTAACACCTTGACCCAACACCCTCCGTGCACCATCATAAAAAGACTGCTGCTCAATCTCCCTCAATAGTTCTAACACTTTATCTTCCTTCCCTTCAAAATAAACACCTAAAAACTTCCCAAAGTTTAATAGTTTATCCTCCATCCAGAAGGACATATCCCCTCCTCCAATCCGTGACGAAATAGGACATGCGTCTTCTATATATACCTTTTCCTTGCTCCTACCGGAGGAATATAAGACCATAGCATTGCTAGCAATAGGAACTTTAGGTGCCGGAAGGATCTCACAATTTCCTTGAGATGCACCAAAGTCTGAGATTAACACCCCGCTGCTATAGGAACGTCCAGAAATGCCAGCAATGTATCGTGAAGGAAGAGAGCATGGAACCGTTGGCGGCATATTAACTGGAATTGCTGGTCTAGCACTAACATCAATTGGGGCATGCGCAAAAATCTTCCCAGAAGAAGGAGCTTGAAGTGTAACCTCAGCACAGGAGAAGGTAAGGGGGCGATGGAGCTAAGGGGGCGATGGAGCTGGGTCTATCAGAGGCGGAGGCCATGGATTAACACCACCACCTTTAGCCGGTACTGCCCCTAAAGCAACGCCCATTGAAGAGGGGCGCTTGCCACTAGAGCTCGGTGAAGAAATACCACTATGTGAAGCACCATCGACAGCAGAAGGAGCGGCTGTTCCCATATGCTTAGGAGTCTTATCAGGCGCAACTTGAATTAATTTGGACCCCTTAGGATCAGTTCTAATAGAATTGGGAAAAGTTGTTGGGCCCATATGTGGAGACCTAGGCTTATACTTGCTGTAAACTTGTCCGGCCCTATGATAATTAAAAGGGGACTAACCCATTCTGCCTTTCCAGCCCGCATCACTAACCCAGGGGCATTCACGTCTTCCCCCCGATAAGGTTTTGTCTTCTTCTCCCAAATTCAAACCCCCCGTCTCTTCTCGATCTAACTTCTGATTCCTGCTTAGCCCACTGATACGGCGAGCCCTCCCCTCCTTTCAGAGACTAATCCCCCCCCCCCCCC
>MU779077.1:0-13029 GCA_026770625.1 Nicotiana glauca | reverse complement strand
CCCGGGGGGGTGAACAACTCACGCTTCTAACATTTGTGTCAAACTAAGTCAGTTAAAGGGATGGTATAGTACGTTAAAAGTCTCTTCTATAACATGATACATTATTGTAGGACAACAAAATAAACATGAACAATCTGTCCGTAATAAATGGAGTAGTTGTCTTCACGTGCTTGCATGTCTTTGTGTAATTGAGTTTGCTTTTCAGGAATATCATCTGATCTATCTTAGACTGTATCCAAAGTCATTTGCTTTAAGTGTTCCGAGCTATAGTCATCTATTCAATCCCATGAGATGCATGATCTTTCTTCATCTGCAGCTTCAAATTGTTACTCTTACAACCCGAAGCTTTAGTTGCTTCAATTGCATAATTGCGCACACATGCATGTATTGCAACAATTGTGATTAATTGCTTTTGTCGCATATCTCTCTACATTTTCAGCCTCTAAATCAATTCTTTGCCTTCAGCGAGTTTTTGGTTGATCTCATGGGAGCACCTGGCACACTTATACCAGCTGATGTTCTGAGTGCGAAGGATGCTTCTTTTAAATCATATGGTCCAAAATTGAACAAGATTCCAAGTTTTCCGTCCAATAATGATTCTGGAGTTTCTTACCCGAGGCCGAACTTGTTATCTGGTCAAAATTCCGGATTAGGAGATGATTTTTCTAATAGGTCTAAGCCCGAGAAGATAGAATCAGTTCATTCAATCTCAGATGCAGCTGGTAGCTCCACCCCTGGTTCTTCAGCAATCAGTAAAAGACCATCTTCTTCAAATCAGGTCGATTGGACTTTGCCATTAGCAATTGGAACTTCTTTGTACAAAGGGGGCCGTGGACCCAATGCGGCCGGTGATGGCTTGAGGTTGAATGTAAATGTGGTTCCTTACGATCAGAATAACCCGGAGGACCCAAAAAATCTTTTTGCTGATCTTAATCCGTTTCAAGTAAAAGGCTCTGGCAATACATTGATGCAGAAAAACCCTGCAAGAAACAAAGTCAGTGAATTACAACAGCCGAAAAATACTTTGGTCACTGGACGACCTCCTGCCCCTATGATGTGGAAAAATCGGTATGCACACAATGAGGTCCCCTGGAAAAACGATTCTGATTCTGAGGCACTTTTTCCAAAGAAGAGCTGTGGATCTAGTGGCTATAATACATCATCAATAGCATCTACCAGCTCAAACATACCACAGAAATCTTCCCCTGATACCTCCATGTTACATGGAAACTCACATCCTGCCTATAGAGGAAATGAAGGGGTTACTTCCACCCAGGATAACAATTCCAAATTATCAGCTGAACTTGAATTTAGAAGGTTGTCTGTTCAGGACAGTCAAAACAATAATAGAGAAACAAGTCAATGGGAGGGGCACATTTTGCAGACTGATGAGTTAAATAGGACACAGGCACACGGACAAGCTATTATCCTGGAAAGTGACCACATAAGAAATTTGCAAGCTCAGTCAATAGGAACAAATAAAAAATTGAAGGAGCCAGAATATCCAACTTCTTCAGGCAATTTAGGTCGAAGTCAGGTTGATCCTGTATTTGATGATGTTGGTGATTGCGAAATTCCATGGGAAGATCTTGTCATTGGCGAGAGGATTGGTCTTGGTAAGCCTTTGTTTGCCCTGACTGAAGTATCTTGCAATGATAATACTGGATGATATTGTGCAAATGCATTAAAACCTCATTCATTTATATTTATACAACTACGTCTCAGCCTGAAGTTTTATTAAGATTTATACTTCCGTGTGTTTGTGTGGGGCCAATAAAAACATTTAATTTTACCATATACATTTTTACCTCTGTACTCCATTCCCTTCCATATATTGGATCGAGAAATGAATAATAAATTTGAAACATTTTCTACCTAATGTTTGTCATGGAGGAGTGAATAGAGAGTGGCTGTCTGTTAATTACTTAATTTAGGTTTAGTATTTTTTTGGAGATACTCAGTTGCTTGGTTAATAAAGGTGAAAAGAAAAGGGCCTCTACATACTTTCGCATCTCCATCTAAAGGGATGCAATCATGCTTTATCCGCTTAATTATTTGTTTATACATCTAGATTTTCTATTGGGATATTTCTCTGGAAGCAGTCATAATTCTGATATTCTGTTCTTACTTATTTATTTTTAAATATGCTGCATGATATCCACAAAAATGGATGGTAGTAGTCAGAATGCTGGTTGGTAAAATTGTGGTTTTACTCTTACTATGTCTTCTTCATACTGAAGTTTTCTGGTCCCATTTTCAGGTTCATATGGGGAGGTTTACCATGCAGATTGGAATGGCACTGTAAGTGATTTTATATAAAATATTCCTAGGTGCATTTTGTTTCATCTTCCTATTCATAAATTGTTACTAGCCATGTTTTTTTTTTTTTGGAAAATAATTTTACTAGCCATGTTACTACAAGTGACTTCAAGTTCTGAGTTGTCAGTGTGTTCTTTTTTATATTTCCTCTATAGCTGGCCTCACATTTCATCACATTCCAATATTCTAATGGCGCCCTCACTTTCGGCTGCTAAGTGTTGTCACCATCAGCCCCCTTGGAATAATATCTAGTTTTTGTAGTACCAAACTTTTGCTATTAATAAGCGAAAGCTTTGGTATTGATGTACCTTATTGAAATAGCTTTGGTATTTATGCAATTGCTTGAGTCTATTGATCATTGAATTCTTTTGCTTGAATCTAAAATAGGAGGTTGCTGTAAAGAAGTTCCTCGATCAGGATTTCTCAGGTGCAGCTTTGGCTGAGTTTAAGAGAGAGGTCTGGACTCTGCACTGTTATACTTATGTACTATTTGATGCCTGCATTGCGGTTTAATCACAAGAGCATTAGAAACATGTTCTTGTTGAGTTTTCCCCCCCTCGCCATCGAGGTACACTCAGACCTTCTTGTTAAGATAACATAAATGCTCCCATAGAAAGGGGGATAATATTACCTGCCTACCTGGTCCTTTTAGGATGAATCTACAAACCTGGTTAACCACAGGGAAGATTAAGTAGCTCTGTTATGTTTGCATTTACGGGAGTATGCTGGCATAACCTCTTTAATAACATTATCGTGTTCTTTTTGTTGGAGTCCATTGTAGCTGTATTACCCTCTGTCTATTTTCAAGAGTCTTGAATTGTTTGGCTACAAGTTATATTAGTGTGAACATAAGTCTGTCTGAAGACAGAGTTTAAGATGTTAATATGACTTATATGTTATATTTGTACCAACATGAATCTCTAACAGTCGTAATCATTTTTTTTTGTTATTTTGAGAATGGTAACAATTTTCATATATCAGAGCACAAAGGCTGTGCAAAAGAAATATATGAAAATAGTCGTAATCGATTCTCTCAATCTTTTTCAGTTTTATCCTGTCAGTAACTTTCAGAAGTCTTGCTAGACTCTCAAACGGTCTGACTGTCAGAAATTTTCGTAATCGTTCAAATGAGTTAGGCTTTATTGACCTTGAGATTGAATGTGGCCGGGGGATGCTCTCATGAAAACTAAATTTTGCTGTGCCAAAAATAGTAGAAATACAAAGAAAATATTTGAATTGTGGTTGAAAATTAGTTTGACAGAGAAAACATCAAATCAAAGTTTAAAATTTGAGTAGATGAAAGAATTTGAATTCTCGAAAATTGTTTAGAATAATACTATTAAGGGAATGGTGTCAGAGATTTTGTAAAGTACCAAAAAAAGAAAAAGAAAGTGTCCTATAAATTGGAATGACGTACTTTGAGGATAATTTCCTCCGTTCTCTTTATCCATAGACTGTAGCCATTCTATTTAGATGTGAAAATTAGTTTCATTGAGCATCTTCATTGTCTTTTATGCCTAACAAAGAGTATGTATAAATATTTTTCATTACGAATAAGCTTGTGTATTTTCCTTTCTTGTTTCAGCTTTAGTTTGTAAGTTTCATCATTTTGGTAAGTTTGATGAGAATCCTAAGTCTGATTTTTTTAGGTTAGATGCTAATCAATGTTTTTCTGTCTTCTCATAGTTCTGTTAAATTAAACTGTACTTTTGAAGAGATATTCCTCAGACTTAATGTTTGCACTTCTCCTTTTTCTTTTGTTTGCTGCTTAACTTTCTTCTTGTTGAAATGCATCATTAATTAACGTAATGGTATATACTGGCAGGTGCGTATCATGCGTAGGTTACGGCATCCAAATGTTGTTCGTTTTATGGGTGCTATAACTCGGCCACCCCACCTTTCTATTATCACTGAGTTCCTGCCACAGTATGTTTGTATTTTGATTCGCCTTCCCTTTTTCCTTCAAAATTTGCCTTAAAATGCAAGTTTTTGGCTATTATCACAATCAACTTATTGAATGCTATGCTACATGGGCGTCTCTCCTTTGATGTACTTTTGTTGAAAATATATGGTGCAAGCCCAAGCACTAGATGCAAATTCTTTACTACACATAGAATATCACTTTCAGATGAATTTTTGAATGAACATCTTATAATGATTTTAAAACTATGTACTAGCTTTGAATGAATCGAACCTATTCAGACCTAGTAAGTGTTTGTAAAAGGGGGGAAAAACAATACACTTCATGAGCTGAGATTTGAATGATCCAGATCTTCATTAAATTGAAATAAGCGAGGCTTACCGCCTAAGTCTTATGTCCACTAAGCCATAACATGAATTTTCTTTTAGGTGTCTTTATTAGCATTTTGTGGATAGTCAATCAATGAAAAGCAGGTTTACCATTTGGATTAATTTTTATTTAGAATAAACCTTTGGTTATCTCACCTTATAATTATTTCCATGTGATGTATTTTTTGAGAGCCCTCCCTAATATGACATGAAAACTACAAAGATGAGTGCTATATTCTTTCGTGATTTGTGTTTGATATGTGGTTCTACAAGTGCTAAGTGTTAAAGTCTCTTTCAGCCAAACATTGATTAGTCATCAAATAATATCTAATTTTGGCAAGCAATTAGTGCTTTTTGAAATTTTTCTTGTGAAAGAGGAAGTACTCATCTAAAAATCATGCTTTTCAGAGGTAGCTTATATCGGATAATTCATCGTCCTCATTGTCAAATTGATGAAAGGAGGAGAATCAAAATGGCTCTTGATGTGGTATGATACAGCAGCATCTTTACTTGATCATTACGGCTTGGTGCTTCGGACCAATTGATCAGCATTTCTTTTGCTTATGTTGATCTTAGAGGTTCCTCTTGTGCAGGCAAAGGGCATGGATTGCTTACATACAAGCAATCCTACAATTGTTCACCGCGATCTGAAGTCACCTAATCTCTTGGTTGATAAGAACTGGACTGTTAAGGTAATTCGCTTTCAAATGTCTGTATCTTCCTTCTTTTTACCTTGCATGAACTTATGTCATTGGCGAGCGAGCAAAATTTATTACTTTTGCCCTTGGTGTTTGGTTCAATAGTAAGAGCGCAATGCATTATGTTTGGATAAGCGCACATCATGAGTTTGAACGCTGCGGTGGACTAAATAGTCAGTTATTTAAGTGGAGAAAAAGGGGAGGGATGGACCCATTATCCGTCGAGTTTTGAATTGTGTGCCAGCTGGCCCTCAAGGAATTATCGTTTATCAAAAAAATTGATCTTTCTTATTTTGTTGAGCTGGTTGTAAACCTGTTTGCTTCAGTGAAATGATCACAAATTGCGTTAATCTTTGAGCAAACAGTTATAGCCCCTCTTTCTTTTCTTTTTCAATTCTACCATTTAGGGCAGAAAAATGAAAAGAAACTAATGCACTAATGTGATTATTTTCATTTTGAAGGGGAGTTTACTTGGTTGTGGTTGTTTCTATTAGTAACTCTGAATCTTCTCTGACGTATTTCTTAATTTATGGGATGTCTTGGGAGGGATGTGACTCTGAATCTTGAAATGCAGGTATGTGATTTTGGCTTGTCTCGCTTGAAGCACAACACATTTTTGTCATCCAAATCAACAGCTGGAACGGTGAGAACAATATATCTTCAATTGTTTAGATGTGTTATCCTTACCATTAATTTTGGATATTAATTATCTTATTTCTTCACTTACTTTCTTATTTTCTGACCTAGTTTTTTTTCATTCCATAGCCTGAGTGGATGGCGCCAGAAGTTCTTCGCAATGAACCTTCAAATGAGAAGTGAGTTGAGAATTACTCTACTAACTCCATGTTCTCGCTCATAGCTTGTGCTAGATATTCTTGTAGGTCTATTTTCTTTACAAATTGGAGCCTTTTGTTTGTATGTCAATCTTCATTTTAAGCATGCTTGTCAACGTTCGTCTTGTTGTTACTGCTTGTAAGCTTTGTTAAGAAAATAGATTTTGGGCTCAACATAACCCCAAAAGCTAGCTCATTACTCATTAGTGAGGATTGCCAAAGACCATAAAAGGAGAAACAGCTCATTGCCTCGACTAATGTAAGAAAATCTAATACCTCGTCACATGCCCAGGGCGGTACATCTTGAGCATGGACAATATATGATAGCAGTTAGCACTTTAGAAAATGGAACTTAGGTAACTCAAGCAAGGATGAAGATTCCCCAGACCATAAAAGAAGACACATCCCTTTCACTCTGTCAATGTGGAACAATCTAACGACCTGTAGACTATAGTACATTGGATAAGACCCAAAAAAAGGGGAAAGTTTTTCATTAAATACTATTCCTACTTGGCTGAAAGTTGAGTTTCGGAATAGTATTAATGCCCATTGAGCTGGACTATCGCAACATCTCTGCAAAAGTGGAAAATGAACTCTTTTCATCACTGCCTGGGATCCAAATGCCAGCTTTAAAATTATTTTATATATATTCCAAAATGGGGTCATCCAGGATAGAATACTTGGTTATGTAGTTCCGAACTTAATTGAAATAGCTAATATAACCTAATGAATCGTAGTGGCGTAATTGTTTGCTGAACTCTTTTAACTCTATCATAATATTTTGAACTACACATGGTTTCCTGAATGAACATTTTGCTTTCTTCTGGAATTCTTCCTGGTTTCATAGGATGGAATTATTGGTCACATAGAAAGGAAGTGATCTCATATATCCTTCTCCAAAAAAGAAATGAGCTCATAGATGGGAAAGCTTGCAACCTGCATCAATTTTACAGCAGGTTTTGTAGTGCTGAGTTCTATGATATCATCGGCTTAACATTTTGGTCACTTGACAGGTGTGACATCTACAGTTTTGGTGTCATTCTATGGGAACTTGCTACCTTAAGATTACCTTGGAGCGGGATGAACCCTATGCAAGTGGTGGGAGCTGTTGGCTTCCAGAATAAACGTCTCGAGATTCCAAAGGAACTTGATCCTATTGTAGCAAGAATAATATGGCAATGTTGGCAAACGTGAGAGTGACATGCACCTGTTCTATTCTTTATAATTTTGTTTATTTCCTTCAAGACACGAAATGCTAATTATCTTGTACATGTTTTTTTTCAGTGATCCAAACTTGCGTCCATCATTTGCTCAGCTAACAGTGGCTTTAGCACCATTGCAACGTCTTATCATTCCTTCCTATGTGGATCAGCCCAGCTCCCATTTGCCACAGGAAATCTCAGTAAATTCTACCCCGTAAATTTTCCAGTTCCCTAAGTGCTAATGTCGGCCGGTCATTTTATATCTGGGAAAAGCAAGGTTTGGTTTTCGTTTCGTCCCTATGCAAGACGAAAGAACGGAGACTGTCTTTTGGGCAAAGGAGTAGATGGTGCTTCTCAGAGAGGTGCTTTAGGAAGAAAAAGTAAAGCGACCTTGGTAGTGCTATAGTGCTATTGAAATGTGTCGTTTACATGTTGCTCTTCTTGTATAGTGATTGTGTATAAGTTGATCCCGAAGGGAGCAGTTGTCCTTTTGAGTTGTATATTCTTAATGACATAAATTCCTTGGTTGAGGCCCCCTCGAAATAATGAGGTGGTGCCCGTAATCACTTATCGCATGATCCCTGTATAGTCTATACAACAGTGGCTTGGCTAAGTTGCCAGTTATCACGAATATATTATTGATCCCTTTGGCAAGTCTGCACTGTGTCAATACTTGAAAAGCAAAAAAAGATATATCTTCAGGTAGCCTTCTCGTGTGATCTTCTTGTTTGATAACTGAGTAAGATGTGGTATAATTTGGTTATTTATTGGATCTTGCTTACGTTTCAATTTAACAATGTGATATACGTCTTTGCTCTGACAGAAGACTAGAAAGACTTGGCAAATACTAAAAGCCAATACCAGTAAGGTAAATACTTACCCACACTTTTCAACTAAGTTCATATTAGCGTTATGTTCTATTCTTAGTTGAATTTGTATTTATTCAGAGAGAGAGTGGTTCTTTTAAGTTAATTTTTCTCTGAGTTCAGGTACCTCTCTCTTCTTTTAGCACATTTGATCGTCATAATGTACGAACTTTTTAAGATGATTTTATCTCATCTTCTCTTTGATGCCTTCTTTTTGCACCGTTTGTCGTACATAGGGAGGTTCATAAAAACCCGAAAAATCGAACCAACCGAAAACCAAACCAAACAGATACTTTTTGTTTGATTTGGTTTTGGTTTTGAATTTTTAAAACCGAACAAATTTAGTTTAGTTTTGGTTTGAATTAGAAAAAACCAAACCAAATCGATTATAGGAGTAACTATTTCTAATTTATTATTACACCTATATATATGTATATTGTTATAAAAAGTTTCAAAAAATTTATGGTATGTTATAAAACAATAAAAGAAGAAGAAGAGTAATGCAGGGAAAAGTAGAGAAATAATTCTTATTGATTTGGGATGAATTACAATGGAATAGAACGCTCTATTTATAGAGAGAAGGTGACTTAGCTACTAAGTAATAAACCCTAGAATATCTCTAAATATAGACATTCACCATAAATAAAATTCTATTTATAACATTCCCCCTTGAATGTCTATTCAACAGATAATATGCCTCGTTAAAACCTTAACTAAAATAAAACCCAGTGGGAAAAAAATTCTAGAAAGGAAAACGAGTACACATGTTTAGAAATGCGCCTTTTGATTGTCTCGTTAAAAACCTTGCAAGGAAAACACGGTGAGACAAAACCTTGTAAGGGAAAAAGAGTGCAGAGCGCATTAACTCCCCCTAATGAGAGCATCAATTCACATCCTTGAGCCTTCACATTCCAATCTTGTGCACCATCTTCAAGAGATCGTTGGTAGAGATTTGATAAACAATATCAGCCATATTAACTTCAACGAATTTGTTTCACTGTGAAACCATCATCCCTGATAGATGTATTGTCTTCATATGATCTTGTTGGAATCAATTTCAATATCTTCACACAGGGATGAAAACTCTTGCTATCATATTATCATGCTTATAGTTATAGCAAGATACATATGTGCACAAATTGTATTTAGGATATAGTACTCCATGACCATGAATTCTATATGCTTTAAGCAATTTAAATTCTTCAAGTATTTTTAAGTCGTATAAGCCATATAGACTTTAAATGCATATCAAGTTTTCACGTCATGCTATACATATAAGATATCGAAAACTGATTCAACATACCATTGACTTTATACTTTCAAGTGTTTGAACTACATGTTCAAAACTACATATCTTTCATATGAAACCAATTCTATTCGAATTGTTTCTTCAGACTTAAGATCTTCAGACTTAAGATCCTTGTTTCTTATATATATATATATATATATATATATATATATATATATATATATATATATATATATATATATATATATATATATATATAGCTATCATAGATGTCGTCGACAAAATTTTTATATCGTTTCCAACCTCCTTTTTTTCATAAAGACATAACATAGAGATCTCTTCATTCATATATTCAGGTACTTGAATCTCTCATGAGATCTTATGAAGTGTTATGTCATGTGATCTTTTAGATCACTTGTCTCCTTTAGTATGATCATTTTTTATCATTTGCTCATCTTCTTTATCAAGAAGTTTATTTGAAACCGATTGTCTATACACTTTAAACTTACCATAGACTTTGTCCTTATAGGACTTAATAGGAGCATTTGCAATGAGAATATAGTTACTTTCTTTGGGTCAGCAAATGCGTCTGGCATGCTTTGCAATTTATTGCAGATGAATTATCTTTTATGAACTTCAAGTTCATATTATCTTATTCAAGGATTTAGTTGTACACATGATAATTCATTGCACGTAACTTTTTCTCAACTATTTGTCTTGTCTTCCTCTCATGTTAGAAAAACTAACTTGCTTCCTCAATTTTGAAAATTCATCTTTGTGCGTTATGGTGTTAATCAAAATATATATTGCACATCAATAATAATAAGATTGAATTATTTGGTTCCTGACCCCAAACCACTTGTGAGGAGAGAAAATAATATACTTTCGTATATAACGTATATCAAACTAATATATAAAACTTTGTTCTAATAAGCAATAGTTTAGCTATTAAGTGGAGGCACTCAATAAATTATTTTATTAAACCAGCTGTGATGTAAATCAACTTATCAAGATAAACTATCTTGAATAAAAAATCTGGAATATGCTCTAAATTAAATTATTGAGCAAGTTACCTTGCAAATATCATATTGCGATTAATAATCGCACATGTAACCATCTCATATATGCATCTTATGTGGTATATATGGCAGGTGAATGTACCCATATTCACCTTTGATATTTCCAGCATTCATGGGATTCAATCTCAATTTTAGTTGGTCTATTAATTAATAAGAACAAGCAACACAAGAGAATTCGTAAAGAACTTTCTAGTTCTTTAATATTTACCCATATGAACTCTCTTTTAAAGCACATTATACTTAAATTGATATGGCTAAACCAATTATGCCAACTGAATGAATTATTAATATTGATAAACTTCAGATTTACACCATGATGTGTGCAATTATCAATAAACTCCAAGTTTATTATGATATATGTTTTTATATCAATAAACATCCACTTTAGTATGATATTCTTTTATTTGTGTAGTACAAACTGGAGAATAAAACGGGTAGCTTTTCAAATACATATTATCCCACTACAAGTTGTATTAATAGAAGATATTAAATCTTTCCTTTATTTATAGTCTCAATTAGGGGTATTCATGGTTCGCTTTGGATCGGTTTTCCCCGAAAAAGAAACCAAACCAAGATTCTCTATTTTTCAAATATTAGAAACAAACCAAACCAAACCAATTAAGTTAGTTTTTTCTCGATTCGGTTTATGTCGGATTTTTCGGTTTTTTCGGTTATTTATCGGTTTTTTCTTAAATATACGACATATACGACCAAATACATATTTCGACGACCGCATTTTCAACGTAACACTATCAAATCAATTGTCCTTCTAGAAATCTATTATTTACCAAGATATATTGATGATAATTAAATTAAATAGTGATGAATAATTTAAGGATTCAATTATAAATATATTATTTTTAACACGAAATGGATTCTTACGCTTAACAAAAGATAACTGCCAATCAAATTAAAATGTAAAGGTAATGAACTATACTAAAAGTGTAAACTTGTAACGACCCGACCCGTCGTCTCAGGTATCTCCGTCCCGTTTTCCCCGTTTTACGCTTCTATATGTTTCATTATATGTGTTTGGTGAATTAGAAGTAATTCGGATAGAGTTTGGTTGGAAATGAGACAATTAGTCTCCTTAAGAGAAGGTTAGTTTGGAAAAGTCAACCGGATGTTGACTTATGAGTTAGAGGTCTCGAAATGAATTTTCGATGATTCGATTAGTTTCGGGTGATGATTTGTAACTTAGGAGTGCGATCGGAATTGAATTTGGAGGTCCGGTGTAGAACTAGGCTTGAATTGGCGAAGTTTGAATTTTGGTGGATTCCGGTTGATAGGTGAGATTTTGATCCGAGGGTCGGAATAGAATTCCGAGAGTTGCAGTAGATTCGTTAGGTAATTTTGGATATGTGTGCAAAATTTTAGGTCATTCGGATGTTGTTTGGTTGGGTTTTTGATCGAATGCGAGTTTTGGAAGTTTTACTTAACTTAGGCTTGAATCCGTGGTGAATTGATGATTTTCGTGTTGTTGGACGTGCTTCGATGATTGGAATAAGTTCGTATGAGGTTATGAGATATGTTGGTGATTTTGGTTGAGGTCCCGGGGGCCTCGGGTGAGTTTCGGATGGTTTATCGGGAAGTTTGAGACTTGGTGTAATTGCAGAAAATTGCAGCAGCTGTAGCAGTGAAATTTGTTCACTGCGATCGCGAGGGTAAGAACGCGATCGCGTAGAAGGTTTTTGGGGGAGCCTGAGTTTTGTTCATCGTGTTCGCAGGGGACTGGCTCGCGTTCGCGTTTAAGGGGTAAGTTGTGTATCGCGATCGCGTGGGATTGGACGCGTTTGCGTAGAGGGAGCTCCTGGTGCATCGCGATCGTGGGTAAGGTCTCGCGTTCGCATAAGACAATTTTTAGACATTGAGAATTTGTGCTTCGCGATCGTGTGCCTGGGGCCGCGATCGCATAGAGTAATCACTTGGCGTCAGAATTGATTTTAAGGGTTATTTCATCCGCGACCTATGTCATTTCTCCACCATTTTTACACTACCTTGAGAGCTTGTTGATAGAATTTGAAGGGAATTTCGACGGGAAGTGATTGAAGGTAAGTCTCGTGGCCTAAATACGTCATTTAATCGAAGAATCATCCATTAATTCTTTGAATTTGGGTATAAAATTGAAGAAATTAGGGCTTGGTTTTTGCTATGTAAATTTGGGATTTGGTGGCCCATTTGGACTCCGATTTTGATGAAATTTATATGTACGGACTCGTGGCGAGACGAGGATTCCGAAAATGTTAATTTCGTAATTTTTTGAGAAGCGGGCCCGGGGCTCGGATTTTGCTAGTTTCGAGGTTCTTGCCATAATTCGATTGTTTTCGATCGGGTGTTATCCCATTAGCATATTATAATGAACTCCTTATGATTTTGGTTAGATTTGACGTGCGTGGAGGCCGGTTTGAGGAGCAAAGGTATCGCGGGCTAGAGTTTTCGCCGGTTCGAGGTGAGTAATACTTGGGAATGATATCCTGAGGGTTTGAAACCCCGG